>JBBPMO010000114.1:0-55512 GCA_038090315.1 Xanthoconium stramineum
GATTCTTAGCCGAGGTGTGCCCGGAGTCCTGTGTGACTCGGACCATTTACTGCCTATTCCCCGTGTCCGGACTTTTTCCTTTCTGCCGCAATAATATGTCGTAACGGTAACAGGGCACACAACACTCGGCAACACGTCGCCAGCGACCAATCATCGTACATCAGATCCTTCACTGTAGATGGCGGTGTATCATATCCCTGTGCTGATTCTGAAAATGCACCAGGTCACTCTAACGTGTTGTAATGCGCATGCTTCAAAAGTGGCAAGTTACCACGCAACGGAAAGCGACCAGGCTCGTCTATTGAGCCGCGATTAGTAAATCTGGCCAGTCACACTTGACTGAGAACCCGTGGTGGCATACAGATTACTCTAGCTATTCGTTCATACTATACTTCAGCCAGAGTAGATGATAGGGGCCCAATAGAACTCTACCGAGTCTCTCACCATCTCAGCTCGAACCCCATCGACATTGCTTGATCGTCGACCCGTAAAACAATTTGCTTCACTATCATGCAAAACCAGCACACGGCTGATATTCTCCTACGCTCATCGGACAACAAGTTGTTCCATTCCTGGAAAATATTTTTGTCCATGACATCCCCTGTGTTCGGTGACATGTTCACCTTGCCACAGCCCAAGCTGGACAGTTCAGACAACACCGATGAGCCCCACTACCACGGACTTCCGGTGATCGACTTGGAAGAGGACAGTTGTACACTCGGTCATATCTTATCCCTGTGCCATCCACCCAGTTGCACAGGGAAACAGTTCAAGATCAACGATGTCCGCGAGCTGCGGGCTGTCCTCGAGGCGGCGACGAAATACGACATGGAAACCGTCCGCTGTGTGGCGCTCGAGGAACTCTCCAAACCACCAATCCTCCGCGAAGATCCCGTGAGGGTCTACACCCTCGCATGCCAATACGAGTGCCACGAGGCGGCGCGGCTAGCGGCCAAGCACACCTTGGCTTTGCCTTCGTTGGTGGGTGAGTACGTGTCAGATCTAGAAAAGATCCACGCTGGCAAGTTATTTTGCCTTCTCTCGTACAGGGAGGCGTGCATAGCAGCTGCATGCTCTCTGGCAGTCAATCACAGGTGGATCGTGCATGCGGGTTCGCTGCGACCCTTGTTTGGGTGCACCGATGGAGATTTGGGATGGACCACTGTCAGAAACCTGCCGTCTCGGAAGTATCCAAGTGGTAGAGAGGAATGCAAGTCGGCGCACGAGTGGTGGTTCGAGTATATGAAGAGGTCGGAATGCGTCTTGCAGAGATGGCCTGATGCCAACGCAGTCAAAGACGAAAAGCTCGTGGATGACGCTCTGGCGGCGATATCGGCTTCGAAGTGCGGGAAATGTAAAGCATCACAAGTCTCGGAGGCGTTCCGGTCTTTCGTGAATACTTTCGCCGAGAATATCGAACATCGCATTGCAGAGGTGACTCCAATCCGTTCCGACTTGGAGGGGTGAGCTAAACGTTTACTCTATAGATCGAGATCAAGGTTGGGTTCTAAGCAGAGTCACCGTCAGGGATAAGTTCACTTGTCACCTCACTTGCAAATAGTAGAAAGAGGATGATGGTTCATGTTGAAATAAATACACTTTCATGATGTTCCATTGTCCCGGTTAACACCACCAACGAGACCAGCTCGCTTTGTAGTCAACGCCCGTTTTAGAACAGGTCCACGAGAAGCCTCTTCTGATTTTCTTTGCCACTGATCAATGAGTTTACCGACACCTTGATAGGGCTTTTCAGGAGAAGGAGAGCGTGGCTCCTCCTCGGGTGTGGCAACCTTTCCGGCAAGACTCGTAACGGAAGGCAGGCCATCAATACCCCCTTGAGAAGAACTCCGCGACAATAGTTTGCTGGATGAAGTGGTGGGCAACCCCGAAACTGAACTCTGACTTCTGGACCCATCCACCAATTTCTCCGTTGGCCCGGTGTAGCTGGGTCTTGGGTTGATGTGTAATTGGCGCTTCTCGGCGTCGACAGTCCGATAGGCATCATCGGGCGTAGGATGAACTCGAGCAGGGGAAATTTTGGAAGCCATAGGTGAATGAAGGGATTGTTGCAAAGTGCGTCCGGTGGGCGTTGACGTTATTCCTGGCGCCACAGGCGATTTAGCAGGGGGAAGAGGACCAGAAGATGCAACTTTGCCAATAGCTTCATATCTCTGGACCATATCTGTGATTGAGGGCCGACGTGGACCGCCTACGCGAGAGCTGTCTTGGGGAACAGCCAAGCCAGACGGTGTCATAGGTGTATCCGACTTCCCATCAGAAGTCGACTTCGACGTTGGAAACACGAGCAAAGATTGCGGACGACCTCGAGAGACAGCCGTTGGCGTACCAGGAATCAGATTTGCAGCTGACACCTGTTTCACGTGGGAACTTGGGGAACGTCGGCTTGGTGACCTGCTAGGTGACCGTGGCACCTCGAGTGTCCCAGAACGTGCCGCTTGTAGATGTTGCGGCGAGCTTGCGGTGAGTTTCGCAGCAGAAGGGACGGCAATGGACCGACTCTTGGACGGCTTCGTCACAGTCTCTGGGGCATCGGGATTCGGAAGTGCGTCCTTGCGGCGCTCTCTTGTCTGGACAACACCTCCTCCCCACAGGTCGACTAAGTCATGTACAGAACTCTGCCTTCTTTTATGTCTTCGACCGGACGCTTTCTCGACGGACTTCGATGCCCTAAAGCCGACCACATCTTCAGGACTCTCCTCATCACTCGACGACATCTTCCCATCTCGAGGGGACTCTAACGGTGGCTGTATCCTCCAATCATCTGAAGAGGAGGACCGTTGGAATGTAGAGCGATTCGCGTACCCCGTATCCGAGTCCTGACTGACGTTCAAAGACCGTGGTGACGGCGCAGGTGGGGCCCGACCAGGGAAGTTTGGGTTTTTGTGGTTTGAAACCAGGCTTGCACTTTGCTTACGCTCCTTGGATCGTGAACTTCGTGGGTTTCTCCTGGTCGGAGATGGGGGTGTCGATGTGCGAGCGAAGCGTTCAGACGGCTGTTGGCTGGGAATAGCTTCTTGTGCTTGTACCTGGATATTGTTCTCTTCCACAAACGAAGAACGCTTATGCGTAAACTCGCGCAATACGGGTGTCTCTGGGTGATCGGTTTCGGAGACTTCATGACCCTTCGTTGGCGATGACAAGGTGTTGATATCTCCCGTCAACCAGTCTTTATACTCGCGAGTCTTCTGTGGAGCCAAGAAAGCACTAGTCGAATCACCTGTCAAATCGAGCAAATCTTGGGTCTCCAAAGGTTTGGAGACATTGGCGGCGTGTTTGGCAGATAATGATGACCGTGATCGCGGACGACCACTGGGACGCTTCACTGGCGAGATGCTTTCGCCGGTCTCCAGACCTGCTGTAGGCCGCGACGTTTCCACTGACTCACGAACCGGAGTCCCTGTGAGTTGTTCGGAACGAGTACCGCGTTGTACCATGGCAGAACCCGCAACTAAGCGCTGAGGTGGAGGGCGTAGGGGTATCGAAGGAGTTGAAGGGACTGATAAATCAATAATTTTCTGGTTCCCGAGAATCGATTCGGGTTGCATGGTATAACGAGCGGGTTTTTGTGAGAAGGCCATGGTTGCATCTAACTCTTCTAGGGATGGGAACCGTGTCTCTGCAGAAAAATCACCAGTCTGAGGAAACGCTGCGGTAGTTGAGGATGCTGCGCTTGACATAGTCTGGATTGCAGGACTACTCTTGGTCGTGTGTGTGTGTGATGGGCGAGGTGAGGGCGTTGGCCTTACACTGGCGGAGGTAAGCTTTGGCTTTGTCGCTGTCGACGAGGGACTATGCGCAACAGTAGGACGGCTGTAGGCATTCACTGCCGCCAAACCGGTCCTCAATTTGCGTGCTTCGCCCAAGGTTGGGGCGGGTAGTACGGAAGATGTCAGGCCTAAACCTTCGAAAGCATCCTTTCCCTTGGTGATGATGAGCTTCGTGGTTCGAGAGCCCTCAGAAGGAGGTGCGATCTTCGACAGAGCCACCTTCTCCGCCGAAACAGAGGAGCTCATGCTAGAGCCTGCCCTGTTGTTATCGTATGCGTTCCATAGTTTCTCCGCAAAGTTGTCCCCGAAAGTGGCGCTAGGTGAGCGCACATTGCTATCGGTCACCTTGGAGGTAAGCGATTCAACACTCCAGGTGGGATCCTGATCACCCCCCACAGTTCCCTTTGGCTTCCACGCTGAGATTGCGGTATTGGCAGAACCAGAGCCCTTGTCGTCTGTGCCACTCGTTGCGTTGCCCTTCATCATCCTCCACGCACTGTCTTCCTCCACACCGAAGTGGTCGTCCAACAAATCAACCCTTGGAAGCTTCATCGCTTCCAGCGGTAATTTTGGTGGAGTGGGAGGTTTTGATGTTTCTGGCACAAGGTCGCGTTGCTGAGAGGAAGACGGACGTCCCCGTCGCATTGGAGCAATAGCTTCCAGCACTTTTTCTCTTGCTTGGATACCAGTATTTTTCGCTGGTGAGGGACGTTGCGCGGTGGCCGAAGACGATGGTCGGTATGACACCAAATTGTCGAGTGGTGTACTTGATTGTGACTGGAGGGCTCGGGGTGAAAGAGGTTGTTGTGGTACAATGTGATAGGTAAAGCGTGAATTGGTACCGCGCATGCGATGAACTTGAGCAAGGAGCTCGAACGCAGATGGGCGTTGGGTACCATGCTCACGCAACATCGATACTACACATGCGGAGGAATGAGTCAGAGTAAGATAGGTAGACGGGCCAACGTACCAATCAAACCATTCAGCTGAGGAGAGTATACGGGATATGGTGGAATCCGGTACTGCACATTCAAGATGGCCAATGGGCCATGCTCCTCGAACGGAGTGGTGTAGTAGCAGAGCTTGTAGAGTAGTACTCCCAAAGCCCAAATGTCTGATTTTTCATCAATAGGACGGCGCAAGTATGGATCGATCATCTCGGGAGGTCGATACTGAAGGGTTGTGTAGCGATTAAGATCAGCCTCAAGGGCTCTGATCTCTTGCGTCGTAGAAGGAGGACGATGAGCAACTGGCGTCGCCGATCCGAAATCGCATAGCTTGAAGGAAGTGCTAGACGACTGAAGGATGTTTTCTACTTTGAGGTCGCGGTGTAGTAAAGCGGGTCGTAGGTTATGCATGGCAGCGACTCCTTCAAGGACATCGACAAAGATCTGCAGGATCTCAGCTTCTGTGAGACGTTCTCTGAGACGCCTGTTCATCATGTCGATGATACCTCCGCCTAGAGTTTGTTGAAATGAAACTTCGTGGGCAAAACAAGATACTAGGTACCTGGACAAAATTCCATAAGAATGAAAACTTCGTACTGGCCACTGGACATCCTGTGCCATGCGGCGTCGATGAGATGAACGATATTGGGATGCCCTTTCAGGATCCTCTGATACCATGATGTGAAGCAATACGGTGTTATTGGAAATCACATTGCGCACCATGATGTCGACTTCTCTCTTGACCTCGGTGAGCATTGCTTCATTTGGCACGGCAATACGCTTAAGAACGTGATGGGTCGTGTTATACACGGGTGTCGCGGTCCTCACGAGATAGACATAAGAGAAGCCACCTAAACAAGGATACTCAGACATTGGGATAACAAGGCGAGGCTGGCGAGGACCTTGGCTGAGATACCTCTCCACTTGGACGGTGTACTTGTTGACAGAGATTGTCTGGCCTGGATGTAAAGTACCCTTGTGCTCAGCTGGGTATGCCTGCTGCTGCATAGCGGGAGTGGTTGAGTGCGAGCAGGGGCACGGGACGGACACGGAGGATACGCTAGACTGTCGACGCCAGCCTTGACTGAGTCGTCGAGTCGAGGCTGCGAGTGAGCACGTGAGTCGTAACGTTTACTCACGTGATCTTGCGGGGCGGGCCGGCCAGTGAGCCGAGTACCTCCGAGCCGTTATCTTTTCCTAGTCTCTGCCGTTTATATATTGGACATCCAGGCGTCACTCATTTTGAGACGCTCTGCCATGCAGCTCGACGCAGTCCCCTTTTCTCGTCCTGCCTCCCCATTCCCTCACCTCCTCAAGATAGGATGG
Source organism: Xanthoconium stramineum (assembly GCA_038090315.1). Taxonomy (NCBI): domain Eukaryota; kingdom Fungi; phylum Basidiomycota; class Agaricomycetes; order Boletales; family Boletaceae; genus Xanthoconium; species Xanthoconium stramineum. The sequence goes on from JBBPMO010000114.1 coordinate 6,062, forward strand.
TATGGCCTGGGTGCTATGGGCTACTTCATGGCACGGAACATTGCTACATCTCGCCAATCGCAATTAAATACCACACCGGTCCTCGTATATAACCGCACCTTATCCAAAGCACAGAAACTCGTCGACCAGGTCGGCTCATCGGCCGCCAAAGTCGCTTCCAGCCCAGCCCAATTGGCCATCGAGTGTGATGTTATATTTACCAATCTTGCCGATGATGGTGCTGTACACAGCGTATACAACGAGTTCGCAAAGGCCCTTTCGGTATTCTCCTCACAGATAAACAGGTATGATCTTATTCTCACCTTTGATAGGAAAGTCCACCTTCCAAAGCGAAGATTTTCGTCGATACCAGCACGGTGAGTCTATTTTGGATCTTTATTTTCAGCCGTCTAACCTATGAAAGATCTACCCTACCCTCGCCGGCAAGTATTTCCTGTAGTCCTGGCCAGCCAGCCAATAATGATACGCTTTCAGGAGATATTGATAGACTTATCTCCAACTTCGCGCACTGCAAATTCGTAGCATCTCCGGTCTTTGGCGCTCCCACGGCGGCGGATTCCGGGAACCTGGTACTCACAATGAGCGGTGACTACCGATCCAAAAAAGAGGTAGCATATCTCACGGTCCCCGGCGTGGGCAGGAAGGTCATTGACCTCGGCGGCAATATCGAGAAAGGTACGTCCTCCGGGGGTATCACGACCTTGCTATCACTTTGGCATCTACACGTCCTACAGCTCCAACTCTCAAGCTAATCGGAAATGGTATGATCGTGGGCGCCAATGAGCTGCTTGCTGAGGCACTCACTCTCGGTGAAAAATCCGGAATCGGAGCTAACACCGTGTATAACCTGGTCAAAGGTATGTCCGTTAAAGATTCGGCTACAATCTCTGACTAAGTGATGTAGATATAATGCCTGCTCCTTCGTAAGCCCTGAATTTTGAAGTTGATCGTCTCGATTGAGTGAGGGGATTAGCCTTATTTCATACGGTGATCGCATGGTGAACGACCGCTTTGACGGCTCTAACGGTTTTGCTATCGACGGGGGGATCAAGGATTCAGTGTTGGCAGTCATCCTCCGCTGCGTTTGCCAATGCTGACTTGCTTGATCAGACACATTCGTCGCCTTACCACTGACTTCAACTGCCCGATGCCAGTTGTGGATATAGCTCACCAACGTATGATCACTGCGAGATCCATCCACCAAGAGCAGAAATTGGCGGGTACCCACAAATGGGACACTATTGATTGGAGTGCTTTGATTGCGGGCAGTCGAGTGGCCGCGGGAATGAATCCGTTTGATGGCAACAAGGTTCGTTCTTCCCCACGAGATGCACCAAGCTTTTGATTATTTCGTACTCAGGGTACCCATGTCATCCGGGATGACTGACCATTATACTACGGAAAGCCAACAAAGTGAACAACATTGTAAATACTAGTCAATGCGTTTTTCGTGTACGTGTTATTTCGACCCCTGATGCGTCCGAAAACGAGAGCGCACTCGGCTTTTGACATCGTACGGAGATAGCCTCAATGCGAGAAGCGCTCGTTCCCGAGTTTGAGCTTTGGTGGGACGCACGATATGCCGTCTGGATGATTTCATAGACGAGTTTTTCGAGTGTGAGATGGGTCGAACTTTCGATGTCCTGCATCGCGATCGATCACCGATTATCAGAAAGAGTCCGTCGAAGGAAACACGGATGACTCGCAGTTGCAATTTGCTGGATGACCGCTGGGTAGTCCACGTCACCACCCTCCGAGTCGGTGTTGCAAGCGGTCTCGAGAAACACGAGATTCGTAACGACGCGCTGCTTGGCAAGACGCTCTGGGGGATTGACGCCGATGATCACGGGGAGGATTAGGTCGGTCACGCGAACGATCGCGCCTGCCCTCGATTCCGTACCCGAACCAACCGATCGCGCGATCCAGTCCGATGCCGGCGTGGTGAGCTCGACTTCGAAACCACTTGCAAGAAGGATTTGTTTCGGAAGAGCGAGGACGATACGGATGGCTTGTACCACCCCTCCCACCGCCTCCGCCCCCTTTGAATCCGAACCGCCTCTTGCTGCTACTACTACTGCTTCTCTCACAAAGCTGAATGCTGCATCCGTCACGTCCTCTATGAGCGCCGTGGCACTGGTATATCCTTGCTCTGCTCTGGATACCACCCGTCTCTCCACTGCCTTGGCAAGATGGCCATAGTGCAACGAGTCCCGGACGTCATCGGATTGGCCCGGCACGTCGAGGTACAAAGGGGTGAGGTGTAAGTGGAGAGACAACTGAATCGGTTGCGGCCGGGTGCGTTGCCAGTGGTCGGGGCCGACAGCGGCGGAGAGGTGGAGAGCGGTAAGAGAGACAATGTCCGTTGCAGTGTCAGTGTGGTAGTGAGAGGACATGTTCAAGTCGGGTGGACAGTGGATTCATCATGCTACAAGTACAAGTGTATATTTCTTAATCAGGCAATGCACTAGGGTTAGGGTTAGAACAAAGAAAGAGCAAAAAAAGAGGCCTACCCAGCCAGAGTGGCCATGGTAGGACAGGAAAATATTTAGACAGTGCATGAGCCGAAGCCCATACAAGCCGCGATTACCCTCTGTGTGGACAGGGTCGCCGTGCTATGGAAGGTCCCCGCGGACCGCACGCCCAGATACGTGAAGGAGCACGCGCCATCAAGGTAAGTATGAGGTGCCATCTTGTCTGCCCACGCCTTATATACCTCGCTGCCTCGCGCACGGACCATCTCCCACACATCCAATTTTGGATTGCTTGAGCTCGTGTTTCAGATTTCCGCTTTCGTCAGTTCAAAGCTCTTCGGTACTCTATAAATGCTACTAGATTGTCTCGTACTTCCTCTCCTCTCAACTTCAGATCTCGTTCCTTTCGACGGTCAATCGCTTTCACCTCCTTTCTCACCCCGTTGACACTCTCCACAAGGCGATCGAGATACTGACCGTGTTTGAAGTTGACGTCGTACGGGAGTCTCTCGTCTGAGTAGATATCAATCAGAGCAGAGACCGCTTGAAGCAGCGGTTCTGTGCCTTTGGCGGATGGCCTGGTCGTAGTCGGTAAGATGGATAATAAATAGCTGGATATCACCTATGGCCGACGTAAATTCGCTAATTGGCATGACGTGAACCAAGTAACGTACTTGGTTCCCCTCTATCGAATCGGGGTATTGTGCCAGGCACTCTAGCGTGCCAATACATTTCACTTGTACGTGAGCCTCTCTACTCGAGTCACAGACATTCATCAAGAGCTGGATTTGCTGATCAACCGGAACCTGTCTGATGGCTAAGAACAGCGGAGTATGGGGACTTGGCCACTCACTATTTTGCCTTTCCAAATGTTTCCGATGCCCCATAGGACCCCGACGGCAATTTCCCAGATTTCCTGCTTGCGTTCCTGCCCTGGGGTGATGTCAAGTCCAACTTTGGATAATGCTACCCATATCTCGGACCAAACGCCACGTCCGGCATCTTCATCCGCAATGAGCTCCACGCTCGGGGAGGCCGATAGCGAAAGGAATAGATTATTGAGGCATTCACAGGCGCTCACATGGATGGCACCAAGGGCAGAGGTTGTCGGAGGATGAATTGAGAGGCTAGTTGGAGGCGAGAAAGAAAGGAATGTTGGTTGCACCAAGGTTACGAGAGGTCGTACTAGCTCAGGAAGGAGAACCGTGGAGGATCGCTTTGTGTCTTTACGTGCAAGTACGTTTTCGTCCAGTGGCGTGTCCTCTGGCAAGTCGTCACCCATCTCTACATCCTCGTCTGAAAAGGTCATTCAGCTGTCGAATGAGAATTAGAGTGTCGAGTACCTTCCGAATCTTCGTTTCCGTCGGTCGAAATGTCTGAGACTGGGTCCGGTAGAGTTGCACATGCTCCTGTCAAGACCTCAAGAGCGAGTTGGACTGTCCTGAGCTTGTTTTCTAACCGCTCAAGATCTAGTTCTGTCTGTGACTTGTGATCCGATTTGGGAGTATTTTTTAAAGACAGTTTTTCGATGGATGGTGGTTCATTTGCCTTGGGCAACGTTCAGCATCATCCAGCGTTTCACGACGCAACCGACCTGTTGGGTTAGGAGCTCTTGAACCTGTTGGGCTATCTCATCCAAAGACACTGAAGAAATGACAGGGAGCAGAACAGGGAGCACGAGATCATTATTTACGTCGAGGGTAGACGCAGCACTGGGTGGCGGCAATGGTGACACATTGTTCATAATGCCTGGCTCCCTGGTTAGACTGAAACCTCACATCCAAATGCCAAGGATCTCACCGCAACACAGGACTTTGAGGGTCTCGAAACGGTCTCCGGAAAGATCTTTTGCTTTTCCTTTGGGATCATGTCCGTTGCATCGCAGGATGTCCAATAAACATAAACTATAGGCAGCATCCGAACGAACCTCATCTATTGCTGGCTGATTGTCGTCTGTGAGAACATATAGACTTTGCGCTGCATGAGACCAGTCGGTCAAGCGAGCGACGAAAAAGCAGCTAGAAAACTACCTGCTGCAACAACAGTGGATACAGGCAACTTGGCGCGGGAGGACAGAAAGGACATTAAAAACGGGATAAGATTGATCTGGTTGATAGCGTTGAGAGCCTTGTTCGAAGTCTCCCTGATCAATCTGAGACAGGGATAGCACGTCACAGCGAAGAGGTACTCACGACAAGCACCACAAAATAGTGATCACATTCTCAGCAAACTCGTACACCATCTTTTTCGCGTTTTCCGGTGCATTTTTTGGGGATTCAAGGAATTGCGCAAGTATTACAGATACCTTGTACCAGGCCGATGAGGCGGATATAACGACGAGGGCACGTACGTTGTACATACCTTGGGCACAAACGTCCTCAATGGAGCAAGGATATTTTTATTGTACATCTCTGCGCAAATATCATATCCTCCATCGACACAAAGATTTCTGGTATATGGAGTTGTCAACGATCGTCAAGAGAGACCCAATTTGACGGACCGTAGAGCACCAGCAGCCTCGATCCACACTTCCTCTTCACTATCCGACAGCCGCGTGATCAAGGCTCCCACTACATTTTTGCCTTGCAGCAACCTACGGGTGGATGGATCGTTTTGTATGAGATTAGACACCGCGACACAGGCCCATTTGCGTTCAGACCCGTCTGCGCTCTCCATCTATGCCGCGTTACGGAACTGGATGAGTCTGTTAAACGAGACATACCTTTTGGATGATCGGGAGGATAGCCTCGGTTTTTGTGGAGGCAGATTCGGCAGACGCAAGACCTTGTGGTAAATGCGAATCTGGGACCCTCATCGGGTTGTGCCTGCGCATCGCCCTTTTTTTCTGAGATTTCCCCATGACTGCAGAGCTGGTCTAAGTGGGACCATGGAGACTGAGATCTCTGCTCAGTGTTCACCAATAATCTCACGTGACACAAACATAGAGTCCTCTTAAAATCCGCAAAAAAATTAGTAAAATGATTATGATACGGTACTTGTACATGGCCAAGGGTGCGCAAGTCCTTTAACATTTCCTCCAGCTCAAGGATGATATCGAGGGGGTATGCCATCCATGGCGGCAGACTCCGGTATGAAAGGAAAGGAAGCACGCGATGCAGAGGATACAGTCGAGGATATGGGGGATTCTATCGTGCGCTCAAGAGCAGGGTCCAGATCCCCATATGTGGGAACCTCGGGGATATAAGATGACGCCCCGTCCCAATCTTGAAATAACTCATCACCTTCCAAGGAAGGCGCAGAAGGCTCTAAACCAAGGTCATCAAGGGGAGGTGCACTCGGGGAAGGTCCGAGTGAGAGCCTGGTGGAAGGAGAAATTGAGATATCTGCCCCTCCATAACGGAGAGGGCGGTCATCCAGATAGCCAAAGGGTAAATGTACGTTGGCTTCGGAAGGGGGCGGAGGAAAAGAAGGGGGCAGGCCAAGATCACGCAAAGACGTGGGTACTTGACTCAAATCGATGCACAGATCTTCCAAGTCATCTTCGACCTCATGCCATCCTGGTGCAGAGACGGCTTGTATTGTACTTGCACTTTCCATGTCGACCATCATTGGAGGTGAGCTTGCCAATTCCTGGATGTGTGCAAGTCGTGATTTGTCGTCAGTGGCAACGTGCCCGTCACTTGGTGGAATGTAGCGGAGCAGTCCGTCGTCGATAACGGAAGGCTGGTTACTAGATTGAGTTGAAGACGGTCCAACAGGTGAAGGGGTTGAATTCGAACTACGCAGGGCGGAGCTAGGAGGTGGGTGGGAAAACGACGTTCCGTAGGTGGGAGGAGATGCAGAACGAGGGGGATCGTGCAGGACAGCAGGTGGTTCGACGAGGTTATCGTCGAGAGGTGAGTCAGTTGTCGTTCTGGAAGGATCTGGCGCATCGGATGTGATCGAACCCCGACGAGATGGAGATGGAGCAACAAGAGACAGTTGTGGTAAGTCAGAGAGGGTCGGAGATAGTGGTCGATCGGGTGTGGGAGAGACGAAGTGTCTCTTTCTCCGCCGGCGGGCTGACTGGCGAATATTGGACTTCCACCGTGCAGTCGCCTTCGCCCATATTCGCACCTTCCCCCGAGCATCTTTTTCTCGCGGATTGTCCTGGGAATGATCGGGAGTGCCGTGCTTGTGCGCAAGCTTGCGTTCAATGTCCCTCGCCCGCCTCTTCCGGCGTCTCCAGATGACACAGCCAATCATGAAGACAAATATGAAGCCGGCCAAGATGATGGCAAGAGCGAGAATGACGGTCGATTCCGAGGTGGGTTGATGGATGTTCGCGTTATCCCAGCCCGCGGGGAGCACCGACGTGTCGAAGTTGTCGGCGGGGGGAGTGGAAGTAGGCATCGGCATTTGAGGGGAGTGTGGGGGTGATTCTAGCGCAGGAGTGATGTCGGTCAGACTGGACCGACACTAGAGAGAGACGGTGAGGCCGTGGCAAGGAGATGTTCGGATGGCACTTACTGTCGAGCCGTACAAGGTCCATGAGTCGGTTTTGCGCCAGAGACTATCGGAACCTTGGACATATCTATCTGCGACGAAATCGCATTGACGAGGACCGAGGGTCGGCGTGGGGAGACCGCGTTCAATGCATGGACAGAGGAATGCGGGAGGGTGGGATGGATAGATGGGTGTGCCAGCGACAGTGGGGATGAGGGCGAGGGCGGAGAGGAGTGCTTGGGAGGGGAAGCGCTGTTCAATATTGTTGGCTAGATGGCCATGTTTTGTCTTGGCCATGATACGAGAGCAGAAGACGTGCCAAGAGAGTCTTGAGGACACAGCGTGGCTTAACGGGGCGACCGAGCCGAGCGACAAACCGAGACGTGACAACCCCAGACAGTTTCCCCTGTCAATCGTATGCACTGTCGTCCTCGTCGTCCTCGTCGTAGTCACCGACAAAGTGTGCAGCTGAGCAGGGGGAAAAACGTTCTCGACGTGGGTGCCCTCATCCCACTAGCTTAAGTAATTAACAGCCAAAAATAATTCAATACAGTTCAAAAATAACACCCGTTTCACAACCGGTTAATCCAGCAAGAGCAGCCGGCACCGTCGTCGCTCCTCGTCCCGTCGACGCACCCTCTCCTGTACGTCCCTCTCGTCCTCTCGACGCCGTCTCTGCACCAGCTCATCCTCGCTCCCTGTTTCGTACATCAGCCTGTACGTCCCCGGACTTATTCGGATCCTCATGTCGCTCCACCCGACGATCGTTTCATCCGTTGACAGCGTCCTATTTTTGGCCCATCAGATCAGTCAACGTTCCTGAACATGAGTACCCACCTCCGCAAAAACACCGTGCTCCTCCCATCCTTGTGTTCTGGCGTCCACTCCGTGGGCTGTCGCAGCACATACGAGTCCACATACTCATGCCATCGCCCACTCGCAGATCGGTCTACTTCAGCACTCGCGTCGTTGCTCCCGAGCAGCTGGACCATCATCTTCTTCGATTGCAGGTCCTGCACCATCTTCGCTCACCAACGCATGTCGTTTAGAATAGACTAGTCCCACTTACCCATTCAATACGGTATAAATGCTCGTCAGTACCCACGTGTCGTTCAGCCTCTCGACGATACCGAATCATGTCTTGATTGGTTAGCCTTTCAATTCTGCGCGCATTTTGGAGCATCGTCCATAGCTCCTGCGACTTGTTATCAGATAGCACGCTTTGCACCTGCACCGTCAGAATCCGCTGAGCATCCTCGCTGGAGCGTGTACAAAAACCCCCTGACCTGCTTGACAAATGCGGCAATGAGCTTGTCCAGCGTGAAAAGCAAATAGGCCTGTGGGACCGTTCTCAGCATGAGTTTCCTCGTAAGTCCTCTGGGTCACCTACCTGGTTGCCAAAGAACCACCGCATGTGCTCCTCAAACAGTCCGACCTCCAGCTCACCGTCAAAAAGCTTTTCACATGCGTCAATAAAGTACATGTACACCAGGTTCGGTATGCTGTCCGGTCGTTGCTCTCCCAAGGCCACCATAGCTTGTCTCAGGACAGCCCCGGGACCATTCGGATCATCTAGTCCTAGCTCGACGGCAATTGGGTTACTATCCATAGGATTGAGGTTCTCCGCCACATGTTTAGCACCGTCGTCTTTGCAGGTCACCAGCCGAGAATAGATCGACTGTGGTAGAAATCGGTTAGCTGAGATAATGTAGAAGGAGGACCAGTTACCTGCAGCAAACATAGCAACGTATAGATAGTCGTGTTGGCAAAAAAGGGCCTGCGCTTGGGAATGTCATCGAGATTAGTGCCACTCTGGGTGCTGCGAACCCAGACGTCACTAGAGCAACTGGGGCTGCTACGGCCACGAGAGCGGGGCGAAGTCGGTGTCAGAGAAGCTGCATCTCTCGCGTCATTTCCGGGAGGCTTTTCTGGAGATGACCCAAACAGCGGCCTTCGGGGATCCCCGGTTGTGGCCGATGGGCCGGTCGCTGACCTACTCCCGCTGTGCGAGTTGTTCAGCGCTTCGTGCTCCAAGTCATCGTCCTGTACAGCGTCAGAGGGACCGCACGCGGCATCGAATTCGTGTGCAGGAAACATGTAAAGCAAAGGCACAAACTGGCGAAGAAAGCCCTCGATAGCGCGCCGCTCCAGTGGGCTATATTGTGCCTGAGAGTGGTCTAAAAAGGAGTAGACCAGACGGAGCGAATCGTGCAGTACAGACGTCTGAGGAAATTCAAACTCCAACTGATGCCCAACCGAACCTGCCGCGAAAGATGGCCGACCTCGTTGCGCAAATTTGTGCTCTTGAGCTTCCTTGATGCCCTCGATATGCTGTACAAAATGTTTGGCTGTGATCTGCTTCTTATCGTTCTGCTTGAATTGATTGCTTTGATGATCAAGAGATTTGTAAAAGTTTTTGGCGTCGACCTCACGCCAGGTCTTATTCCACTCCCGTTGTATCCGACGCCATTCTTCATCCTTGGCTCTGAGGCGCGCCAGCACGACTGGAACCACGACACTAGGGCAATCCTGCAAGGCTTGAATGATTTCTACGCTGGCATCACGTCCATAGACTTTTTTCAAGGTACGGTGATAGATGCTCCTGCTGGAACCGCCAAAGTCGGCTTTGAGCCGGAAAATCGCACGCTCCTCGTTCGTCATCTCTTCGATGCGCGTATTGAGGGGCTCAAAAAGTGCGATGGTACGGGCAAGTGCCTCGAGCTGGACATGATACTCGTGTCGTTCTTCTTCGCTCTTGTGAAGCACTTCTTCGAACGAGTTCTTTTTATGGGAGATGAAACCCGCCTCTTCTGAGGCCCATGTTGGGTGGGAAACCCAGATGTCATTCAAGACAGAACGGCACAGCTCGTCGCGATTAGAACATGCTAGATTGACCTCCTACGCGTGGCATGAGGGGGACTGGCCCACAGGTTCAATTGGGGGGACTTACGCTTTCTGGCAGTTTGCGATAACTCGGGCCCTCGCCTTCATCTGCTGGGAGCGCGGGTAATGGCTCTGGAGGACCAGTGCGGACGCTGCCGGGAGGGCCGCGTTCGACACTGGACTGAAGCTCGTCGATGTGGAGGACGTCCTTGAACTGTGCAAGCAGATCTCCGTCACCTAAGAAGACCTGAGACAAGTCGACGAGGGTTTTGGCATTGATGATGTCCTTTGAGTAGAGGGTGAGAAGCTTAAGGAATTCTTCATAGGTATCCCTGTTTTCTAGGGTCCGTTTTGCACGCTCAAAGAACAAGAGTTCATCGGGGGGTGTCTGCATGGTGGGATGGGGCACGTTCATGAGAGGAGGCAACATGCCCATGTGTGGAAGTGGTGGTGGTGGCATGACGTGAGATTGGGGAATCGGTGCGGGGAGGGGAGGAGAGGGGGGTAGAGCGTAGGGGTTGTAATGGGGTGAATCTTGCTCTCCAGGCTTGTGCGTATGCTTTGGTTTCTTTGTCTGGGCGATGGGTTAGTCACGGACCTGGGTAGAAACGACAACACGAACTCGACTGACTATTGAGCGAGATGGAGGGACTGGTGTGGTATCTTTCTCGGGAGCCTTGCGCCTCTTCTTTGGTGGTGCGACGACGGGTTTCTTTCCGACCTTGTCCTTGTCCATATCAGACCACTGTGGAGGGATACCAGGACCTAGGGCTGACTGGGGAAGGATGCTGGCGACACCGCCGGGAGCAGCAAAGGCCATGGATGCCTCGGGTAAGAAGTCCTTGAATTCGGACAAGAGATCTGGTGCGTCCTTGAAGAGGAGCTGAACTTGGGCGTACACCTGGGACTGAATGGGGTGTGTGGCGCGAGGGAAGCGAATGGGGGGAATGCTTACGTCGTGGATGTGACGTTGTTCCTTCTGGTATGTCTGAAGTATCTCAAGGAACTGCTTGTAGGTATCTGGGTCATCGGCGTAGCGTGCCTTTATCTTGTTGAGGTATTGTATTGCGTGGTTGAATTCGCCGGGGGGTTTGGGTTCGAGGGCATTCCTGCCACCGAGGCCGCCGAGGAAAGAGGCAGCGGCGGTGGTGGATGAGGAGGGAGGGAGGGCCACGTCGGGGGGGAGATAGGCGGAGGAGGATTTCTGAGTCGTCGTGCCGGAGGGGGTGGTGACACGGATGGCGTTTGGATCACGTGGGTCAGCGGAGATGTCGATCCTGTAGCCGGGCGGAAGGAAGGTGTTGAAGCCCTGTATGAGGGGGGGGTTCCCATGGAAGAGTATGGAGACGCGCTCGATGACGCCGGGCGTGTCAATGCTGGGGGAGGTGAATCGGGGGACACGCGTTGAGGGAGTTGGACTACTTACGCTTCGCTCTTGAAGTCCTTCATGATGTCGAGAAAGTGGTTGTACACGTCTGGCTTGTCCTGGAACTGAATCTTGACCGCATCGAGGTAGCTGAGTGCGTCGGTGACGTTGAGGGGACGGGCAACGAGCTCTGGCATGGCGGAGAGCGGGACGACGACCGTGAGAAATGGGAGGGGGTGAAAAAAACGACGACGGGTTCCGCTGGTACGACACGAACAAGATGGCTCCCCGAGGAAACGAAGGCCTCGACTTTACCCCCATCCTGACTCACTATCTCTTTCTCTTTACCACTGTCCTCTCCGTCGTACGCACTCCTCTCCCTCTCCCCGATCTCCACCCTCACCACCCCCGTTGACAGCTCGCTTGGTTCATCGCATTCATATCACAAGCTATCGCAACTGCCCAGAGTACTAACTTCCTCTCTCGCACCCCCCCGTTCATGCTCACGTCCCTCTTTTGACAGTCGGAAATGTCGGTGTACCCTGGTTCGCCATCTTTCTCGAGCTCTTCCTCATCCTCGGCGTCGTGCACACCCTCGCAACCGACTCCATAGCGATGCATCGTTTCCAGATATCAACCTTTGGCGCAGTCGCAATCGTATTCGCAGTGTTCAGCGTAAACGAGAGCATCTTCTCTGGTCGCGCCGCTCTCGACGCAATGGCCGCAGGCTGGCTTATCCTCGCAGTCGTCGATATCTTATGGGTCCTCTACTTCACTTCAGAGGAAGACTCCCTCGCCCTCCACTTCTTCAACTCTTTCGGAACAGGCGGTCTCACTCCTCCCTCCCGTCGTCGCAGAACCCGCGGCCCTTCCGTTCACAACATGGCTTCAAACGGCTACGCTCCCAACTACTCTTCCGGCGCAGGCATCGGCTCACAGGATATCCCTTATGACCCCTCCACTAAAATTTCCAGTACAATCGCTCCCGCCGCCGTACGAAGTCAGAACAGCTTCGTTGGCGGTGGCAGCATCGACGGTGTTCCTCCGCGCACCCTCGCCCCCGCCCGCACTGGCAACACCCCACCACCAGCACCAGCACCAGGTCAAGGTCAGCTAGCCAGTCCAGACCCAAATGTCGCCACAAGCTCTCCTCTCATCGGCTCGGGTGCTGCAGGTGTCGGCGCGGGCAACGCACTCACCACCTCTAGCGCCTCTCCAGAGGCTGTCCAGGATCAAGAATCTTACACATACAAGGCAAAAGCTCTCTACGCATGTCCGTAATCACCCTTCCCTCTTCACCGTGATTCTCACGCATCTCATAGACACCGCTTCCCCTGATGACCCCAACGAAATCTCCTTCGTCAAGGGCGAACTCCTCGACATTCTCGACAAACAAGGCAAGTGGTGGCAGGCAAAGAAGACCGATGGGACGGTTGGGAGTAAGTCATCTGGCTGTCTTTTACCCGGTTGGTTGTTTGTTCATTCCCACTCTAGTTGCCCCTTCAAATTATCTCCAGATCATATAGTGGTTGGATTCTCGATCTCGTTCACTATCATGCCTCTCACGGACATTTGTTATGCACTCTACGAACTTGACGTTCATTTAATAGCGCTGAGATTACCGAGTTGCTTCTTGATGTTGTTGTCATCAACTATATTATCTGTTTGCCTCGCTCCTACACGTCCTATTTATCTGTTTCTCGACAAGATGATACCACATGGCCCTGCATGCTTTGCCTTTCACGCATTATCGCGCCTCATACATCTAATCGATTTGTCTCTTACCGTGTGATCAGACCTCTCCGACGCGACCCTCCATGTCAGTGTGCAGCCAGCTACCTCCCGAGCTTTGGATAGTCGTTTTCCGTTGGGCAACTTACCCCCCGGATGGCTATCCTGCGCCGTTCTACGAGCCATTTCGCGCCCCGTCAGAGACGTTTGATGAACCACTCAGGACAAAGCGTGCACTCGTCCAGGTCTGCCATCAATGGCGGGACCTCGCCACCATTTTTCTCTATGAGGACGTGCGGATTAGACACGACTCAGAGACCCTCAAGACAGTTTTGGCAGACCACCATCGCATAGATGACGAGTTACATTCCCTCGGCAGATTCGTCCGCCGTCTCGAACTCCCTTACGACCAAACTGCGACAGAACGGGCGGGCGATACTCACGACGTCGTCGAAATCCTCGGCAGCTGCTCTTCTCTCACAACCCTCGTCCGCCCGTTCTTCGAGGCACTCCCTTATTCATTGCGATACGAATTCCCTGCGGAGATCGTGTCCTTGTCTTCCCTCACCCGATTGGAGTGGTGGCACTATAACGATGCTGCACGTTCAGGTGGCATCAACTCCTTGGCGGACGTCCTTCGTAATGCCCCTTCCTTGCAATTCCTCACTTTGGGCGGTGAATTCTGGATGAACTCTATGCATCTGGACTCCTCGATCCGATTGCCAGCACTGACGACACTCCGCTTGAAGCGGGTGAACGCCTTGTTTGTGTGGCAAATCAGGCGATGGGAGCTCCCTTCTCTCATCCACGTCGTTGCCGACTTTCCGGCAGACCACGGGGGATTGGAAGAGTTATGGCTCCAATTCGGTAGCCAACTCTGCACGGTCGAGTTTGGACGGAACATTGCTTTCCACATGACAGACCAGATCTCGACGTTCCTTCGGGGATGTTCCGGGGTCAAAGTGTTCAACTACTTTGTCAACTTCACGGCACCCCCAAGCGACTTGGTCGAGCAGTCCTCCTTGGAGTGTGTGGGAATCCACGCTTTCCCGTGTGGCATTCTCAACGATAATTGGAGGCATCTTGACCACCATTTCGAGTTCCTCTCCAGTCACTTCCTTCCCGCCCTCAAGCGCGTTGTTCTGTACGGGGACTGGCAGCAGACCGTTCAGGATGCACGTATATCACCTGCCTTGGATCGCCTCGCACACAAGGGTTGTGCAATCTTGTTTGCAGATCGTTTAACAACTCCTCCTTGCGACCATGTCTGATTGACGGTGAGACAAGCGTTTGGACCCCTCCTCGCAATGCTCATTTTTCTGCTGGCAACTTAGCGGCCGATGTTTGCTTCCCGTTTGTTGTTTCGAGTGAGAAGATAGGCCCGTGAGCCTGTAAGTTCGGTTATCCAACTACCGTACAAAAGTATTCAGGATAGACTTGAATGTTTAACGAGGCGGTAGCTCGCACAGACTCGCACGGCGACTTTGAATCCACATAGATGCTACTGATTGAGGAGGGCTAGTGAGTACATGCATACAGATAAAGGTACAAATCCGCAGTCGTAAAGATTTTTACGCCATATCTTTCCAATCACCATCAACAAGACAAATTCCTCGTTTTCCCAAACGATGCCTCCAAACTCGCATCTCACCCTGCACACCAGCTCCTTGAGCATGGTTATTCAATCCCCCACGAAGCCACCGTACGTCTCTGATGCGCACGACGTTCAGCGAAGGTACAGAAGGGAGTAACCTCTCCAAGGTTCTCCAGAAATCATGATTCGGTCGAGGGATAGACAGAATCTGCAATGGCAGTGCAACGTGTCCTGAATCCATAATGTTGGGAGGCACCAGGTCCGGCAACGGAGCCTCGAGCGAGAGATGGCGTAAATTTGGGCAAGTGAAAAGTAGAATACGTGGAGATGGATGAAATCGTGTGGGCCAGGATTTGGGGGTAAAGAATGAGAGCGTCGAAAGGGAGTTGCCATGGGTCTCAAGAAAATGTGTCGTGAGTGCCCTCGGATAAGGGATATCGTTGTATGGCGTAAGGTATAACGCTCGCAGGAGTGGAAGGCTCGCGTTTAGCAGCGCATGCATGAGTGAGGACGAGGGCATAGACAACAGGGTCAATGTATGGAGACGGGGAAGAACCAACTTGATATTCGCTGCCGGAATCTCGACTGCTTCTTGGCCGTCGAATTCCACATCCGCTGGCTCCATGTCGCTCCCAATAACCTCCAGGCGTTCCAGGTGAGGACACGTTCGGAGCAGTTGAACGAGAGGGTCCTCTTCAATGGAAATCGCAGAGCTGAAGGCGGCAACGTAACAAACGCCGCTGAGAGTCCTCAAATGAGAACCTTCATCGCTGTTGGTCAGCGAGGCAAGAGCACGACGACTCAGGGGAATGGTAGCCGATAGCGCCAGGTTTTCCATAAACGGCATTAAGGGAAATAGCGTAGTGA
Source organism: Xanthoconium stramineum (assembly GCA_038090315.1). Taxonomy (NCBI): domain Eukaryota; kingdom Fungi; phylum Basidiomycota; class Agaricomycetes; order Boletales; family Boletaceae; genus Xanthoconium; species Xanthoconium stramineum. The sequence continues at coordinate 21,420 of JBBPMO010000114.1, forward strand.
GCAGCGAGTCAATTGCAAATGCCTGCATGGGTGTCATCCCTGATAGGTCAAGAGTCTGAACCCATCTTCCGGGCGTGGAGTATGGTATTCTGCGAATAGAGTCCCATTGCTGGTCCGCAGTGTGAAGCCGCGAAGTGAACCTATCGAGGCTGCTGACGGTGCATAGCTTCACGTTGGAGTACAGAAGCGGAGAGGCGACTTCCTGTGAGTCTCATGTTAGCAAAAGCTTAGGGGTGTGCCAGCCCCATTGGTGTCCATCAAAAGCCATCAAAGGGAGGAGATATTTATGTATACACACACATCATATACGTGTCAAGCGCGCTGTATTCTGCATTTTTGGTCGCGCGATCTACCCTTTGATGGACGCAAGCTTGATGGACACAGTTGAGTGAGAGGACTTACACGGAAGGATTTGCACACCAGCATTAACGAGACACACCGCGAGAGCCTACTTGTGGTGGCCTTGCCATGCGGTCGCCGTGATGCATCAGCAACCAAGGCGAGAGAAAATATCCTTGACCAAATTTCCACTGGCAAGGGTTTTAACGGAGGTTTTTGGGGGAGGAGAGGCAGGAGGACGAAACGTCCACCATATCGTGCAAGCGGTCTCGGGCAAAGCAGGATAGTTTCGCTCATGCAAAACGAATTGAAGATGGGCGTGTGTCCAAGTCACGGAAGCAAGCGTACCATACATATCCCACTAATAACTTTATTAAGTGTCAAAGTGCATGATCACCCGGGGGCCGGATCATCTCGTACACATACTTATCGTGCTTCTAGGGCCAGAACTAGCATTGCTTGCTAAGAGATAAACATGTTCCCTCATTTGCACGGCAAGAAGGCACCACTAAACATTCACGCGATTACAAGCTACCAGGGGGTCCTAGCAGGTCGCTCATTTCGTCGACAAACTTCTGATAGTCGTCTCTCTCCCTCGTATTTGGTGCCTTCGGTCCTTTAACTGGTGCTTGGCTATTCGGTATGGAAGCGGTGACGGTTCCCAATTGGTCCTTCAATACGCCAACGAGGTCAGGTCGTGCCTGAGGAGCCGTTGCTTCCAAGCCAACATTGACAGCAGGCGCAGCGTTGGCTTTCGAGGAACTAGGTAACCCGGATGCCCTCTTTCTTTTCAGCGACGCAGGGACGAAAGCGGTGGCTTCTTTCTTCAGGTCACGCAGTTCTGGTTCGGCCGAGATAGTGGCACTTGCGTGTACGCCACTTGCAGAGATGGCGCCAGGGCTACCAGAAGGCGGTTTCGGAGGCAAGGAAGGGTGTCCGGGGGGTAATTGACTGGCGCGATATGCTTGGTAGGTTTGGTGAGGGACGGTCGAGAGCGGGTCTTGAATCGTAGAAGAGGATTGCATCCGACGAGGAAAGAAACCAGGAGGTGGCAACGGTGGAGATATTGCGCCAGAGGGACTCGTAAAGACACCAGTAAAACCTGGTGGTGGTGGTGGCGGCGGCGGCATTGGTTGTAGAGGTATGAATGATGTGACGTTCAGCTGCATATGCGGAAGTAGGGGCGGGAATGGTGGGGGAACTGAACTTGACGGCCCTTGATCATTCGAGTCTGCTCAATTCATGGCCTCAGTACTATTCTGCAACAGGTCCAGTGTAGGAGACGAACTGAATATAGTACTTGGTGGAGGTCCTTCCGGCATGGGAATATCATCGTCGCTGTCGTTTTCGAGCTCTCCCGAGCTGGCACCCGGTGGCGGACCTTCAGGCATGACAATGTCATTGTCCGAGTCTTCGAATGGATCAGCACAAGAGAGAAGGCAGTACAGAAGTGAAAACCACACCCCCACCGTCTCCATCACTGTTCACTTCATCTCCCGCGAGGGCTACAGATGTATTCAGCACATTAACAGAAAGGTTTCCAATGGAACACTTACGTCTTTCAACGTAGGGCATACCGGGAGGAGGAACTCCGTAAGGGTTCATAACGGGGTCGTAGTAGATACTGCGTTCCGGATGCCGGGGAAGACCATGTTTATTGAATAAGTTTCTTTTCTGTTCCACAGGAGGTGCTTCCTTCTGATCTTCGCCCTTTTCCTGTCTATGACGATATACGAGTTTGCGCTGTTCGGGATGCTCCTTGACATATTCATCCTTCTTTTGCATGATCTTTGACAGCTCATCCTTGAGGTTCGTCAGCCGGGACTTGTCCGAGGCAGATAGTTCGGTGCTGGCTTCCAGATTTTCGATTTCACCCTCCAAATCTGAGGCATGGGATGAGTAGGTATACTGACAAGGAACGACAGGGCTTGCCTCCCGTATCCTTCTTGACCAAAGCAAAGTCGCGGGCCTTGACTCTCTCCGCCTTGTTCTACTGCAATGGATTGCATTAGAGAACAAGCTAAGGATTTCCAAGGAAACGTGCCTTCTTGAGTTCCTTCTTGCGTTGCGCCTTTCCTGAGAGATATGGATGGTGAATGGTGAACCAAAGGCTAAATGAAAGCCTCACGCACGGTAGGCATCAGCAGGGTTCAGATTTTTCCCCTTCGCCATGATGTTAAGTAGTAGCAGGAAAGCGGTATGAACCCACGTGACTTGCATGGGAGTCATAAGAGGGCGTTCGCTGGCGTTTAGTTGCCCCTCGGTGGCCAGTCTCCCCTTCCAAGGGAACGGCCCCAACAAGGTCTCACCTCAAGACACGCACAGTTCGATAACAAGGATATCTTCCCCATGTCAGTCCCGATGGTTTCTGAGCCACCCGGACGAAGTCATACTCCAAAGCGGCCCTCCAAGATGGCATCCTCTCAGTCTCTGAATCATCTCCTGAACTTCACTCTGCCTCCGAGGCAAGCCCATATTACACAAAGTTTGCCAAGGCGTGGAAAGAAGTCCACTACTCATGGCGTTTGGAATAAGGAGAGTGAGTACCCGCCTTATCGGCCATCCTACCCAGCGCCAACGGGTTCCCATCCAGGATTTGTGAACGCACAGTATCGATTCGTCATGAATCCCACGGGCGACTATACAGTTCATTTCGCGGATCCGGACATGTATGTTCGTTCTGTTCTTGTGTTTCGGTGTTTTCTGAACCCCTTCCTGCTAAAGATTCTTCCAATGGCAAGATATATTGCAGGTCGTCGTCCCACGAGCGTCAGCCTACTCATCGACAACAAATGGGGGAAGTTGTGGTCCAGATGAAGGCTTGACTACTTGTCCTATCTGCCTTTCCCCGCCTGTTGTCCCTAGAATGACGAAGTGCGGTCACGTTAGTGTACACAGTCGCCTTTTCATACCCCCACTGAATTATTCCAGGTATTCTGCTTTCCATGTATCCTTCATTATCTGAGCCTGTCGGACAATCTTAAATGGGCTCGCTGTCCCATTTGCTTTGACTCGGTTAACGCGAAGCAGCTCAAGATGGTCAAATGGTTCGAAGAGTCAGCTTCATCTACCGAGGACTGCGATAATTCTGCTTCCGGAGGCTCTTCCTCCTGCTCCCTCGACGATGCATTACAGACGACCCCTCGTACAGGTTCTTTCATGCGCATGCGTCTTATGCAGCGACCCCAGATCACAACTCTGGCACTCCCTCGCTCATCGACGTGGCCTTCGGACCTCCTTCCACCTCACCAGGCACCGTTCCATTTCCTCCCCGACGTGTACAACTTCGCCAAGTTCATGCTGGCCACTCCTCAATACCTGATCGCAGATCTTTCGAAGGATCTCGATATGTTGGGCGTTGAACAGCGCTCAATGGTGGCTGCGAACGATGAACTCAGTATTGTGTATATGAATGCTGCAGAGGAAAAGCTACGGCATCAAATAGCGAAGGCGGCTGCCCTTGAATCGCCCCAACTCATCAGGACTATCGATAGGGCTCGTAAAGACTGCGAAGATCTCCGGCGTCGCTATGCGCGCAGTATTTGTCGAAGCGAACGGGTTGATATAGACGCAGGCGACCTGCACGAAACTCCGGATGCATTCTTGGCGACTCAGCATTCACCATCATTTACTAACAGCGAGACGCTGGCATTGTCTTTGCTGGCGAACTCTGACCTCGCGGCCCAAGCCAGTAGGTCTCCACAGGTCACAAGTAACAGACACCACCGACGTCGTAATCTGAACCCGCCCCCTCCTTCGACCCAGACGTATTACTATTATCAAGCGGCTTCTGGCCTGCCTGTCTTCCTCCATCCACTAGACATCAAGATCTTACTCTCCCATTACAATGGATACGCATCGTTTCCTGATGAAATCACTGTCCGCGTAGAGTCTGCCGCCGAGGGCACTGTCAATGACGACCTGCGCAAACGCTGTAAATATTTGGCCCACATGCCGGAGGGTGCGGATGTTGTGTTTATTGAAGCTGATCTGGAGGGAGTTGTAGGGCAAGAGGGCTTAAAGAGTTTCGAAGGTGCACTCAAGCTAAGGACGGCGCGAAGAAAGGAGAAGGACAAGAAAGACGATCGGGCGCGTGCGCGGGCAGAGGAGAGGGAGAAGGAAAGGGTGAAACTTATGTCACGCGAAGCAAGCGTCGTCTCTGACTTTATGGATCACCCGTCGCCTCCTGTCGAGATGGAGGAGCATTCCTCACGTGTTCCAGCCTCTCAGCCCATATCTGGCGCATGGGGTTCGAGAAGCTTCGCCTCGGCTCTGCATTCTACGCCTTCTGCGTCCCGCACCCAGCCAATTAACCGCAACGCAACTCCAGAGATCGGTGACGAATGGGATTTGGATGCAGCTTGGCATGAAGTTGAACAACAGGCTGGAGGTCGTAGACGCGGAAAGAAGATGGTGGTACTGGGTGGTGGCGCCGGCGGACGGCGACGTTAGAATGGCATCAGCGGTCACTAACACCAGTCAGATTGATGTACTCATTCTTTTCTCTAACTTCGTACCAACAGTCAGACAAGATATATCCGAACCATATACAGTCAACTCATTTATCTCAGACCCCTGGAGTGAAGGGGAATAGGCAGAACTTGGGCCCTGCGAACTTGACGTGCGGACAAGGCCCATATACTATTCGAGACCCTGTTGTCGCTATCCGCATAACTTGCGTCGAACCATGGCGAATCATCTCAGATTGCTTCTTCTGCGGAGGCTGAACATCTCGGACAACCCAATTCCTGAATTGAGTGGTGTATCTCGTTCATTGAGAAGTATAGGAGAGGAGATAGTATGTCCAAGGTAGATGTATTGCCCGAAATCATTGCCAATCTATTCGGTTGGGTGTGAAGCATGTGAAGAATCATCGAATCGGTTGGTGGAGCGCGTGACTCCCTCTCGTCCTACTCGTATACAGACATGCTCGACCGGGTCGATTCGATTAATAGACCGATTGTCAGTAAGAGAATGGGAAATGCAGATAGGAGATCATAGGAGATCACCACCTACAAGCTGACGCGCGTCCACCCATGAACGTTTGAATCTTCCTCTCGGAGCATCCGAGATGACGAGTTGTCCAGAGTGATCACTCAAGCCCATCCGAGTCAGACCCTGATGATGACTCCCAACCAGAGCGCAAAAAGACATCAGGCTGCCATTGACGAGAGTCTCTTTCCATGGAACTTTATCTGACCTCAACAGACTCTTCCCTCCGACATGACAGTCTCGCACCTCCACACCTTCCGTAGCGGAAGTCTTAGCCATATCTATATAACTGGCTATAAGCGAAGACATCATAAGAGTAAAAACGACATGAGTAGTCGGGCAAATACGAGGAACAACTAGTACCAATTATGGTATCGAGTCAGAGAGAAAGGGAGCAATTTACCGCACCTAGCGGGATGACCAAGCGCATGGGACAAACGAGCGCGGTAGCAAACTGTGGGGTGAACCGGGACCCTTCTCAAAACGGCCTTCGAAAATTAGCCTTGTATAAATGAATTTGAACACCAATTTATTTTGTAGTATGTAGGGGACGTCTCAACAGATGTACTGAATGATACTTGACATACTCCATTCTCGTGTCACCTATTGAACTGAACCATATCCTTGCGGACAGTTCTGCTGAGCAATGCTGGCAGATCCGCTACGCATGTAGCAGATTTTAGCAATCACGCACTCTCCTGTACATGCAGGGGTAAAGATGGAACTCTTGCCCTGATAGGTGTTGAAGATCTGGTCCGATTTTACTTGTCAGGAACAACGCTCTGCCCGGACTTCGACAAAGTGACCGCATACCTCGACCAAGGTGGAGTTCACAGCCATCTCTGTAATGACGATGGTTAGGTGAGTCGGGAACCAACCCAGGACGACTCACGTTCAGTCACAAGCTGCCACCAAGTGGCGTTTAACGGGTCATTGTCGTTCCAAGGAATGTTTGTGCCGTACGTTTCCCTGGTACCATACTCGAACTCAAATGTAGGTCCATATTGAGTCTGGGAGTCCAAAGCACTGAAGGTGTCGACACCTGCTTTATAACTGTCGAAAGAAGGTAGAGCAACTCCTGTGACCGTCAGGTGCGACATAACTCACGTGTACGCATCAACAACTTCAAAAGTCTATGAATAAGCCGGAATCAGTGTATGCTCCTTCAGGAATGTGATGGGCATACAGCAGAGTCGACCTCATAAACTCGGAAACCGACGTTCAATTTTGTCAGAGGGGTCACCGAGGGTCCAGTCTAGGGAGAATTAGCGAAATTGGAACAGGGAGGTGAAGAGGGACATGCCCAGGACAAGGTTTGAGCAGTGTCCGTATTCATTACTGTGGCGTTGTTTGTGTAAAAGATCTATGTATGGTCATAGAGGTGGGGTAGATAAGGATTCCGAAGAACTTACAGACAGTTGATCTTCATGAGTATGCCCCCAGAAGATATCTACAGCAGTGTCAGCTCACTATTTGCGGAAAATAGAATAATACTGACTCGCGATGACGTGAGGAGAGAAGCGATCAACACTGTAAACCTTAGCAAGGTGGTGGTGAAGATTCGATGAACAAGAACGTTACATTTGATAGACTACACAAAACAATTCAGTTGAAATCAGGGCCTCAGCAGGGTGTACGTACAGAGATTTGTCGGGTTCCGTAGCGAGTTAGTACCGTCCCAACCACTGACTACATGACCGATGATCCAGACTATCCTGCCATCAGTACGAACTGTATCCTGACGGACTGTCTACATACCGCGATCGCCTCCATCTTCGGCATCTTGCAACTCATCAGTCAAAAACCTCATCATGCCGGAGGTATCTGGGTGCGAAGCGTTGATATAATTGAAGTAATTTGACCTGTCAAGGGTTCACAAAGGGATGGATGAGATGACGAGGTCACTCACCGATACCCTAAAGGCGCATTGTTAATATCCACATTGCATAGTTCACCCGCATGGACGTACACAAGTTTGTGTTCAAACTGATGATCCTCAGTCCGTCGGTTCGTTTCACCATGTATGCTGCATAGTGAGCGCGTGAATCCTCGACTGAATCTTTCGGCAACCAGCCTTCGTAATTCCAAAGTGCGGTAACATGATCATACAGCCTAGATGTATATCAATATGGTAGGGGACTTTTGCAACGAGGAACTCAACATACCATCCAAACTGCTGACCCAACTCGCCACCAAGAGAATAAGAGGCCGCTAAATCAACTGGGTAGCTGTCATGGTTACCTAACGTTGCATATACCGGACCCGGCCCAAGTATACGTTTAAGGAGATCGAACAATACAACCTAGAGACGATTCAGGACACTTGAAGGGCGTCCATTTCCACCTTACCTCGGAATACTCGGAATAGGCCCTTGACACTTGCTTAATAAAATACACGAGGGCCACTGCCCAACTCACCTCGATTGTTGGTTATTGGGATCATGTGCGAGTAAATCACCAGTGAAGAGTGTGAAGTTGAATCCAGTTGCCTCTGTGCCAGCCAAGGGAGGGATAGCCTCGAGAGTGGCAGCGATCAATGAATACGGGGAATCGCTTCGAACCACGGATACGCAATTCAACCTATGTAGAATATGGTGAAGCACGCACCACAAGAAATAGCCAAACCGAGGTGCTGGCAACAATGGAGTCTGCGGGCTGTGCTCGTTATATGCATTTCCGCGACAACAGAGTCCGCTGGTACAATTTGCTTCTGCTCCATTAGCATAACCTGCGAGTCAACTAGTAAGTAACCAGGGATGACAAATCCAAAGGTGAAACAAGTCGCATACGAGGATCGATATGGAGATCGGACACGTGTAAAACTTTTAGACGTTCGCCGCTGGGTTGCCTTGGCACAGGAAGGGGATTTGGCTTCGGCTTGGCGAACCATCCTGTGAGATTCAGAGGCAAGGTGTCTGGATAGGAACAAAGTCCAAGGAATTGGGCACAGAGAAGCTGGAGAGTGATTAGAACTGAACTCATTTGATTGTCTTGCAGATACACACTTGTCCGTCATATCCACCGACGTCTGCAAACGACGCAACCTGCGTGAAAATCGGCCCGAGGTTGAGGGGACCATAGTTTGTTTCACAAGTCGACGAGTAATTGAAGTATTCACAGAGGGCGACAGCGAAGTTTGGCCCTTGATTGGGTGCGCTTAGCGCAAGAAACTTTGCGACTTCCAGTGATGCCTGGCAGCGTGCGCATTGATTTGTGCCGAAGATCGGGTTGGTCGAAATTGACTTGACCTGCGCGATTGCTTGTTCCAAAATTGTCGAAGAACCAGCCACGGGAGGGAGTGGGTGAGGATCCGAGGTATCGTTCTAGCCCGCAGATGAGAAAGAGCCATTTTGTGAATATCGCTAAGTGTCACCTGGGGAATGATGTGAGGATCAGTGAGCGAATACGGGAACACTTCATGCTGGGAATGAATCAGCGCCTCCACACAGCTTGTGCAAGTATAAAGCTCACCGTGACCGGGTCCGAGATGACTGGCTGAGGTTGCTCTGACGTTGCTGTAGGATTGTTGTAGTATTTGGGGTACAAGGAGGTGGGGAAAGCGCCAGATGCGGTATACACGGACTGCTGCCCGCTGACGAGCGTGGCGGCAGAGACAAGCACCATAGCAAAGCGTGCAGTGAGCAACATGTTCCTGCCAACTCAGAAAGAAAGGTGTATGCATTAGCTTTTTATACGCCTGCGAGGCGAAGAAGCGTCGCATAATTCTTCTTCCAATTTCCATGAACAGCCTTGACTCGTCGAGTGCCTCATCACATGTCACCGTTCAGCGCTCTACTCACGAACGTGCATCGCCCCCAGCGTGTCGTAGTGCAGGAGGACCTAGTGATTCCTCACTGATGCACCTCCGGCACGACTCGTTTCCAACATCCAGCCGCACATGACAGTGTTGATAGTCAACCCATGAATATTAATATTGCTTGCAGTCACATTTGAGTTTGCTAGCAAAGCTCGAGCTCGTTGCACGGTACTGAGCTTGCCATGCGAGGCAAATGATTATCATATTTAGCAATTCATTGACGATCAGAAAGGTAAGCCCATCTGCGACAAGGGTACAATTGGCTGAGCTCAGGAACGTGTCTAGTTTTGTCCGCATTGGCCAAGCAGTTCGCGACGAATCCAACACCGGGGAAACTCCTGCTTGAAAATCGTCGGCGGAATTCTGTGGGGTTTGGATCCTCACATCAATCCGAATTATCCATCGGTGAACAACAGTGGACGCACATGGACTAATGGATGTGACAACAGCGTCTTAAATATCTACATTGAGGAAGCAGGATGATAGATAGAATACAACAATTTGCTGATTGGCAGAGATACATGGGTAGCGCTCACTGGGTGAGCCGGACGTTAACTGACGTGGTAAACACAAGGTTTGAGTATCAAGATACCCACCAAGGTATGGAGGATCGGTGTCTATGTGTTCATGAACGGCAAGAATTCGATGTTTCGAGAGGATTAGGAGTCTCGATCTCCCTTCGTCTGCGTGAAGCCTCTTCTTTGCGAGCGGCCCTGGATTGTGCCTTTTCCTCTGCTACTCTCCGAGACTCTGTCCAAAGGTGGAGGGTATAATCATGGAGTGCTTGTGAATAAGACACAAAAGGGTCGTTGTGAGCGTTTGGCTGCAAACTGGAGAGCATGAGAAACGCCGGCGGAGGGGATGCGGGGGGAGGAATGGTGGAGTTGGCACAGGAGAGAATTAAAATGGTTGGTATCCGTACACACCCTGCCATATTCCCCGGGTTATGCCAAACTCCTGGTGTTGCTCCACCTTCGCGCGCAACCGCTACCACTCGCTTTCGTCACCCCTGTTGTTGGGAACGAACAGATCAACCCCCAGTTTTCGCCCTGATGAACTCCGAACATGCAGGTTGATGGAAAGTCCACCCATCAGTGCACAGATCTGTTGATTCAAGGACGCCTCGTGGGCTGGTGACTGGTGTTTGCGTCCTCGGGTGAAGTTGAAAAACTCCACTTCACCAAATATGTTAACCGGTACCGCCCGTTCAGTCGAGTTCCAAATATATTGCTTTACTCCATCGCGCTTCAACGACAGCCCATGTTACATTATTATCGCACCGCCTGGTGAAGGAAAATGCGCGTAGGCTAGAAGCCTGGAAGGTAGTCCTTGACGCAATCTTGTCAAACATACGGGGTATAGGGCGTGAAGTTGTGACCCCCAATCACAAACGGACAAGACTGCAAGTGACCTAATTGCGAGTAGTAGCTCGGTTATAATTTGTGATCCCTCCGTGCGTCGTGCAGGCTATTAATATATTATCAACCAATGAAAAGCAAGATGGCCCCAAAAGTCTCACTGGTTCATCGGCTGAGTGGAGCAATTGTGTTTCAGTCGACACGTGGATACGGATGTATCACAAAAAGCTACTGTATCCGTGGTTAGTGGAGTGGGAAATGGAGCAAGACTGACATGGTCGAGTAGAAATTTGACACATTCAAGACTACATCATCGTGTTGTTGCAGGGGTGCATGGAGCACGTGACAGTGCGTTCTTAGACTGTACCACTCCATGGCCAGCTCTGCCCTCAAGCACGTAAGTCACCCTGCCCGCCGTCAAGCCTGTCCTGCTCATCCTACTCCAGGCCATCGCCCCAGCAACCTTGCAACAGGCTCAGACAGACGCTCTTCTCGCGCTCCTCAGCCTTGGTATCTCCCAGGATGCAGCCGCACCCCAGCCAAAGTCTGCACTCCCAGTCAAGCCCACTGCTCCTTTGGTCTGGAAAGTGCTAGTCTTGGACCAACAGTCCAAAGATGTCTTGGCAACAGTACTTCGTGTCCAGGATCTCCGCGATGCTGGCGTAACTCTCCACGTGTCCGCAGTTCATCTTGTCTTGCTTCGTGGTCCTAACACTATCACAGTCAGCTACACTCCTCGCGTCCCCCACTACCGGACGTTCCCGCCGTTTACTTTGTCACCCCAACGTTGGCAAACATACGTCGAATATCTGAGGACCTTGACAAGTGTCTATACGAATCATTCCACCTCAACTTTGTCGAGCCACTACCTCGTGCACTCCTTGAGGAGCTTGCAGCTTCTGTCGCTTCATCCGGTACAGGGGAGTTGGTAGAGCAGGTTGGTCTGTTCCTTGTGCTGTGTCGGGGTAAATTCAACGCCACCTGATCCTCTATCTCAGGTTGTCGATCAGTATCTTTCGTTTATTGTGCCATCACCATCACTATTTTCCTTGTTGTCATCATCCCCGCCCCCAGTGTCCCAAGCAGGGCCATCTCAACCCAAAGCATATTACTCGTACAAACTTCTTAACTCTCCATCGTCGACTGAACAACACATCGAGGATGAGATTGAACGCGTCGCCAGTGGGATCTTTAGTGCCGTTGTGACCGCGGGTATGCACGAGTAGCAGATCTCAAATGCTTAATCAAACTTAGTTGAGCCACAGGTCATGTCCCGATCATCCGTGCTCCCAAGGGCAATGCGGCGGAAATGGTAGCCAAGAAACTCGACGTCAAGATTCGTGATGCGTTACTTTCCGCCTCACGCGCTCATGGACCGACCTCGTCGCTCTTCTCACAGGATTCCTCTGGGTTGTCCAATCTTCAAAGGCCATGTGCGAGTTTTCATACTTCATACTTTCATCCTCGTCCTAATTGATCACCTTGAGTGCTGCTCATTCTGGACAGGAACGTGGACCTTGTTTCCATGGTTTCTCATGGCTGGACGTATCAAGCCCTTGTATCAGATTGTCTCGAGATGAAGCTTAATCGCGTCGTCGTTAACAGCCCACAAAAACGTTCGTACGACTTTGACTCAAAGGATTTTTTCTGGGCAAAAAATGCTGCGAACCCGTTCCCTCAAGTCGCTGAGGATATCGATACCGAGTTGAACAAGTATAAGCAAGACGCGGCAGAAATTACACGATCGACAGGTGTGAGTGATGTCAACGACCTTTCGCAGCTGTGAGTCAGTGCTGGGGTAAATGTTTGAAAGCATGCAGTTGACACAACACAGCGACCTTTCATCGAATGCAGCACATCTGAAGACTGCTATAACGCAGCTTCCGGAACTCACTGCTCGCAAGGCCACGCTCGACACGCACATGAATATCGCCACGGCACTCCTCGAGCAAATAAAAAAAAGAGGTCTCGATGAGTTGTTCAGTACCGAAGAGGCGGTGAATAAGCAAGTAAGCGTCCCCAGCCATCGCTTAGGATGTAATCTCAGTGGGAATTGGCAGACAGTGTCGTCGATCCTCGAGATACTCCGTGCGCCTCGACCCGACGGAGCGTTCAGTCCCGAGGACAAGCTCCGTCTCGTCTTGGCCTTCTACCTCTCTTCTCCTGACAACGCAATTTCCAAGGATGATATTGCAGAACTAGAGAAGGAACTCAAGAGTGCGGGTGCAGATACAGCAGCATTCGAATACGTTCGACGAACAAGGGAAATCTCGCGCATGACTGTTTCTGCCGCCGTTGGTGGGACTTCCACGCCGGTGCTTGGTGGTCAAGGGGAGCTGTTTAGAGGATTTACGGCCTTTGGAAATAAAGTTCGTACTTTTGAGAGGCTTTCGCCTTGATATGTGACGAGCTGTTCATTTGCAGCTCACCGACCGTCTGAAGGAGGGTGGCTTGGAAAACCTCATTTCTGGCGTAAAGAACTTTCTACCGGCAAACAAACTGTTACCTGTGACGCGGCTCGTTGAGGCACTCATGGACTCATCAGCTGCATCGAACCAGTCTTTGCAAGAGACTGATGAGTATTTGTTCCTGGATCCTCGTGCACCTCGGCATGCCCAAGGATTGGGTGTGTCTGGAGTTGGCAGTGGACCCGGAGCTGGTGGTACATCAAGCTCCGGCAGAACACGACGCATGGCATTCACAGATGGTATGGTGTTTGTCGTGGGAGGCGCAAGTTACGTTGAGTATGGAAATCTCGAAGAATGGGCAGCCAAGACTGGGAAGCGTCTCACTTATGGTGGTACCGAAATCATTGATCCTGGGAGTTTTGTTGGCATACTACAAGACCTAGGCAAAGGCGTTTCATAGTCATACAGCACTTTGATCGCCGTAGATTTCGCATAACAATTGGGACATCATGATTGCATCGGAATGATCGCAGGCCATCAACGAAGAATCCAACCCCAAAATTCCACATAACTCATGCCAAGATCCTTCAAGTTACTTTCTGTTGTTGGAACGCATCATGAGAATCTGAACAAGGCGGACGCTAGGACAGTATCAGTGCGCATTCAAATTGACTAATATCGTGCTCACAAGATGTTGATCATGTCGAGCTCCAAAGCGATTGCCTCTTTCATGGGATCTCTGGGAATGGCACCCATTTCTGCCATACGTGCATGCTGCAGGATCTTTTGAGTACTTGGGTTGAAAAAAGTTAGCACCAGATATGTGATGAAACCGGGTAAATGCCCACTCATAAAGCACAAATCCACCAAACACGGCCAAACCGCCATAGAGAGAGATCGATTCCGCGACAGCTAGCCCACGCATACCAAGCGGCAGAGCCATCGGAGCCAATGAAGACAGTGCCACGACCGTCACACCGGCGAGAAGCGGACCACCCATATAAAGATATTTGTCATTCCTGTCCAATGTGAGTTCCATGTCAAGGAAACAACGTAGACATACTTTGCAGTGGCGCCGACGTAAGACAGTGAACCAACGACCCCGCACGTGTACAACGCAGCACGGGACAAGATGGCTGGACTGAGGAAAAATAGTGGGCTTAGCGTCGCTGCCTGACAGGCGTTGAACCCCTGGGGAGAGTTAGAGGATACAACAAGGTCGGATGCTAACGACTTGCCAGCCAGAAGAGATGCTTCTGCACGGTTCTTTCAGGAGGGGTGTAATAGACTCCCATCATAGAGCCAATGCTCCCAACAAGGCTCACACCGAGTACAAGCCCTGAAAGGTACAGTTACTCCGAGAAATGGAGCCAAATGATGGATACACACATGGATTTGCAGACATGACTCGAAAAGCAACGCCAGACTTGAACATGCTTCGAGCAGCTAATGCTGTGAGAACAAGGCCACCACCAGTGTACTTGAAACTATCGTGTAGATAGGACTGCTCGGCGGCGGTCAATGAGTCGCGGGTGTCTCTGTTCAAGAAACCTTCTGCAACGACAACGGTGCCTGCCACGGCAGCCTACACACTTGAACCAACAGACAAAAGTGGGTAGCATGCCACGTACGGCCGTGATCGCAAATTTTTTCCAGGCTTCCTGCGAGGAGGCTGGCGTAACAGCCTGGGCATCTGTGACCAGGGTGCGGGAGAACCCGCGAGGAGCCAGTGAAGAGAGAATATCAATGGCGGGTCGCTTCTGGACGACATTCCTAAGGGCTCCGTAGCGTGTGCTGGAGAATGGTTGAATTCTCGAGCGCACGACAGATTGAAACACGCTGCGGGACAAGGCCGGCTTGAAAGCTGCAGAAGCAAGGGACAACATGATGGTCAAGCGAAAGGGTCATTAGTCAGCGTTAACCTACTTAATTCTACGACACTATTACACGATGGCATGCCGAGGCAACTTTGCCGGATCGACGACGCCAACCACCTTATGCTCCATTGCCAGCGCAACCAGACTCTGCTCTCCCCATTTCTTCCAGTCGATCTCGAAGATACCCGTCTTCTCTCCGCACGACCAGGTCCATGTCCGTTCTCGTGTCTACACCAATAGTCAGCCTCGTCATTGACTTCAAAGGGCTCATACTTACCTTGACATCATACATGTTCAACGATCCATCCCCACCACCACTCGCCAGCAGAGAACCGTCAGGGCTGAATGACAGCGCAAACACATACTTGGTGTGATCCGTGAACACCTTTAAACAGTCTCCCGTCACGGAATCCCATAACCGGGCCGTAAAATCAAACGATGCCCTGTCGAAAGAATAAGATTATACAGGCTATCTTGCTCAGGCGGCTTACGTTGCTACCAGTTCGTGCTCCCCTGCTTGGTTATTCGGGCACCACTTGATGGAAGTCAGACACCGCTTGTGGCCCTTGAGAACAACCTCAGTAGATATCGACTTTTCCGAGTGCAAATGCTCGATATTCCATATTCGGGCGGTCGTATCATCCGAGCATGCAGCCAGACGTGTGCGTGATGGGTTGCATTTAAGCATATTCAATTCCCCCTCATGGCCCCTGGCCCAGCGTCAACCCCAATAAGAATTTTTTTCGGACGATTAACACACCTGAGGGTTTGGATGGGTTTAGTTCCGTTCAAAGAGACAATGTGAACCACACGATCACTACCGCCACTCGCAAATGTAGAGTCGTCAATCCAGTCAACATCCAGACAACAAGCTTCTGACACGCCTTATAAGATGAGTTCTTCCTAGCAACGCCAACGACACGTTACCTCCGTGATTTCGATATTGTCGATACAATCTCTTGTTCTTAATGTCCCACACACATGACGTACTGTCCAAGCTTGCAGTGGCTATCCACTGTCCTGAAGGAGAGAATTTCGCAGCGAAAATGGGACCCTTTTAGATATCAGTACAGGCCAATGCGAGTATATGGCTTTCATCTAACCTTATGGTGGTCGTCTGTGAGATATACCTTTCCTGCAGAAGTGCAGACGCGAAGTGTCGCATCATACGATCCTATTGCAACTAGCGAGCCATCGGGACTCCAGTCAATAGATGTCAAGTCGGCTTGAGAGGAGGTAGCAAGATTGGATAACGTCAATGTCGGACGCAGAGGGGAATTATCGTATGAACCAGACGGAACGTTCCAATAGTTGACTGTGGCATCGCGTGATCTGACGAGTCGTGTTAACTCAACACAAAATAGTCTATTCGGCACCTACCCTGATACTAGCTGTCCCGGTGTAGTTGGGCTCCAAGCGACCACGAAAACCTACAAGCTCCGTCACTGGGAGCTGTTGCTGAATTGTGCAAAGCTCACCTCAGCCTTGTGTGCTTGGAGTAATCTGATGGGGTCTAGACGTTTTGTTTTCGGTTTCTTCGTTGCGTTCTCCGAGGATGGTTGTTGCAAGTCAGACAATTTCGTTTCCTTGGGAGCAGAGCTGGAAGGTCCTACGGGTGCAAGTTACTTGGTGGAACAACTGTCGACTGTCATGGGCGTACCGTCTACAGCCACTGCGTGATTTTCTTCGACTTCCTTTCTGGCTCTTTTTTCGGCACGTCCATCCTCCGTGGAAGGTGAACTTGACTTTCGTTTCGTGCCAGTATCAACGACCAGCGTAGCCGTGTTAAGTCCTGCGGGTTTCTGTGGGGCTAGCAGTACCGCTGGGTGCGAGTCGACGGAACAGACATGACGCTCCAAGAGAGAGAAGCCGCTCTTGCAGTTTTTTGCGAACGAATCGCCTTTCCAGTGTGCTTCGACTTCGGCGTACAAGAGTGCCTTGCTGAGACGTTCTACCAGCTCACCGCGAGGGATGTGTTTCTTGACATGATGGGAGTGATCCAACCGGCCCTCCATGCGTAGAGAGAAAGCAGAATGCTGAAAGCCTACGGTGAAGTTAGACACAGAGACGGGTCTGCGGGTGCAGGACGGCCTACCGGAATCCTGAAAATAGGCATGTATGAGGCAGTTGACCTCATCCGCAGTGATAGTTACGGGGACTGTCATCGTGGGCGGTCAAGGTCGAGTGCGGAGTTGGAAAACATCAGACATGGTTCCTGCAGTAACTGAGTAGTCAGACTCGTGGGCCACGTGAGACGTGGTAGATAACATATTCTCACATCTCAATGCCTCGGTACGAATTCGACATCGACATGCCCTCCGACGATGACGAGGCATACGACGGCCCCGATGCTTACCTTGAGGGCGACGATAACATTTCCGAGCTCGAGATTGTCCAGGATGACCCGGAGATCTTCACACATCATCGGTCACTGGACATCGCTCAAATCTTCCGTTGTAAGCACCCTCGCTGCGTAGCTCTCCCAGCTCCACTCCTCTCACGTTTCATCTACCAGCGTTATTTGACCTTCAGCAGTTGCAGCCTGGCAGCGCCGCGGAAAGGACGACCAGCTCCGGTGCGAACAACGAGAGGGACACAATCACCTATAGCGGCCTTCTACGTTTGCTGCGGACCGGTGCATCGAGCGGAAACCAAGATGAGGAAGAGGACCAAGACCAGGGCGATGACGATGACGATGACGAATATTTAACTAGCTCACGTTGGGACAGACGATGGTACCCTCCCCACACTGAGCCTCAGGAAAAGGGCGTCGAGTTGCTTATGAGTGGTGACTTTGGTCGTGTGGGCAATAAACTCAGGTCCGACAAGGGCAGAAGGAACGTTTCTCGCTTACTCCTAGACAGGTCTTGCCATCCACGAGGCACTCTGTCCAGGGAAGAGCTATCCAGCGTACGCACCGTCTAGCTCAAGTAGGCATCATTCTACTTACACTGCCCTCTCTAGGACCTCATACCCAATTGTAACGGAACTGCTGTTGCTTCCAATGGCGCCAACCTCTACGCTGGTCAATTCTCCAAAGGTGACTATCCTCTTGCGTGGCACTCTAATGCAGCGCCTCATGTCTTCACCCGATAGACTCATCCTTTTACTATACGTGCTGTCAGGGTTAGTCAGTGACTTGGCCAATGCTTCAGATGTTCCCTGAGTTTATGTCCGGCAGACTTTCGTCTACACGTGTATGATATGACATCACCGCCAGCCAACTACACTCAACTCCGCCAAAACGCACGACGCAGAACATCCCTTTTTGACGATCGTGATCGTGATCACGAATCAACACTCAAGGTTTTGAAGGTTATTCAGGGGCACCCGGGCAGATGGACTATCACTGATTCTCATCTGAGTCCCGACAACGAAAGGCAAGGTTTGATTGCAAGACAAAAGTTGTAATACTCATTAACACAACTCAGGATGATTTATTCATCTATTGTAAGTTACTCGCGCCTTGAGTGGTTTTCGCGTACTTAGCACCACGTGGCAGTCGCCCACAGTATATATGACCAACACGTTAGATTCTTCCACAGTGCAGACACCTATCCGCTTTGCCGATCAGGATCGCCGTCAAAACCGGACTTTATGGGGTGCCTACGATGAAGATTCCTTTGGTATTTGGAGTTGCAGGTTCTCTGCTGACGGTAACGAAGTGATCGCCGGCGGAAGTGGCCACATTTTTGGTACGAAACGGACACCCGCACCCGCTAGGATTGCTCACGCATCTTCCAGTGTATGATCTCTTGGCTAATCGCAGAACAGTTAAGATCAAGGCACATTCGGATGATGTGAATAGCTGTTGTTGGGCTGATAGTGCATCGGGGAACGTCCTGATCAGCGCGTCGGATGATACATTCCTCAAAGTCTGGTAATAATTCCCCCTCCTCCCCTTCTGTTGGTTGATCAGGGTTCATGCGCAGGGACAGAAGGTCACTAGGTGGTTCACGGAAACCATCAGGAGTACTTGTCGGCCATACTGAAGGGATCACAAACGTCTCTGCCAAGGGAGACGGAAGATATGTCATCTCAAATGGCAAGGATCAAGCACTTCGATTGTGGGATCTCCGCAAAATGTGCAGCAGCAACGATTTCGATTCATTCGCACACCTGGATTATAGGTGTCGAGATTATGACTATCGGTAAGGCTCATGAGTCTCAGCGTGCTCCGAGCTGATATGTGTTCAAAGATATGGCCATTTTCCGAAGCCCAAGCGTCCCGCGCACCCCAGGGACTGTAGTGTTATGACTTATCGGGGGCATGCGGTTTTGCGCACCCTTATAAGATGTAACTTCAGTCCTGTTGAAACCACTGGTGGCCAGTACATTTATTCAGGGTCTGCGGATGGGAAAATTCACGTAAGAAAAGATTGCTTCTCTGTTCGCTTCATCATAATCAACGGACATCACCACTGGTAGATTTGGTCACTGGATGGTCGGATTATTCAAGTCTTGGATCGTTCGCAGACCTTGCCAATGTCGCATGATCCATCTGGACCTGAGCTAGAGCCCCTGACGGGATCCCGTGCGTCAGTCTGCGTCCGAGACGTGAGTTGGAGCTCAAGGGTATGATTACCTCAAGCTTACGCAATGTCCAGCTGCTGATGCGAGTTACAGGAGCCTGTGCTGATGAGTGTCGGCTGGGAAAGCTCTCGTGTTGGCGGAAGTATTGTCGCCCGTCATGAGTGGAAAGGGCTTTCCAAAATGGCCTACTCGCTGGAAGACTTTACTGAAAAGCAGCGCGCAGAACGCAGTCAGAGAGCAGTGAACCGAGCGGAAAGATACCGACGTGTTCCTGGCGCATTTGGGGGGGAAGATGACGAAGATTGATTTAGAGGGCGACCGATGTACTTCGTGCCTCTTGTATGATGGACAACTTGTTGAAGCTGTATGTATTTATCCTAAACTGTAAGCTCGTCCTGTGTACACTGCAGTAGAGCCTGCACTGCTAGTGCCACACAGCGATAGTAGACGCCCTCTTCCATTACACCTCGCTACACAATGGCGCAACTCTTCGGCTTCCCGCCAGGATATTTCGTGATTCGCTCTCTCGCGACTGGCCGTCTGTGGGACGTCAGCTCAGACGAAGTTGAAGACGGAACACCAGTCATCCTGTGGCCAGAAAAAGAGCAATCGCTTGTTGAAGGTGGGTCATGGACTATAATACAAGTCTCCACGGCTCATGAATGCAACAAGGCTTGAGAAATCCGGAAGCGAATAATCAGGTCTGGCTTCTTGCATGACCTGCCAACACGTACTCAATATAGCTTACGGTCTTGTGTTCGAACTTAGGTGTTCTTCATTGACACTTCTGGCGCTTTGTGTTCGCGAGACTCGGGGCATGCGATTGACGTCGAAGGTATGCGCAATGCTGCAGATCGTTGACCAGTTTTGATTTACATGCACAAGGGGATCGCCTTGTTGTGAGACACAGGCGACCAGTTTCCCAACCATACCCAAACGCATACTCTCACCCGCTTCCGCAATTCTCGTTCAACCAGGAAACGCAAGAAATCTCTGTGTCATTCTCATGTGATCCTGCATACCCACCTCCGGGAAGTGCTACTTCAAATGGATGGCAAAGGAGGAAGTATATCCTGGCTTCTGTTCCGATGAGGAGACCCAAGTCTTTTATCGACAACGCCTCAGCCTTTTTATCGACCACTGTTGCTGCCCCGTTTTCCCTCCTTGGTGGGAGTGTGTCTACACAACCAAAGAGCACGCCAGAAGAAGTGTTTAGTGGGGACATAGAATTGACGGAAGATGAGATACTGGAGCAGGATCGCGGAGAAGAAGGGGAGGTTGACAATTCTCTTGAGCCCCATAGGATTCTCCGCCTTCTCTCCATCGATCCAAGGAGCACGCCACCCGAGGGGACAAGTGCTAGGAAGCGCAGACAGTGGGAGATCTTTGCGTTGCGCAGATCCATTGCTCACCGCCGTGTTCAATCAAAGTAAACTGTACTACATATGCGAGAGGGTTGTAGAGACTTTGAGATTCGGATGTCTTGATAGCTGTGATGACCGTTGCTGAGAAATCAAGGTGACGGGCGTGTTCACATGAGAATTCACGAAGTACAAGGGTTCCCTCGCCTCTTCACCGATCTCCAGACGCAGTTGCGCCGACACAAAAAGTCGAAACATGAAGGTAGCGTTTTACGTAGCTGTCACGCTGGCTACGGCGTGTTGTGGACACCAACAATCTTTCCGCCACTCCCATGATCAGACGGAGACATGGCTGTCGAAATACGGAAAACAAACCGATCAACCTTTTTCTGGACCACTGTCCTTCTCGCACGCAGACTATGCGCGTTGTCTGGAGGACGAGTCTGCTGTGTTCGACATCGCTATTCTCGGGATGCCATTCGACACAGGTACAAGCTACCGTCCTGGGGCACGCTTTGGGCCCTATGCGATCCGCTCAGGCAGCAGGCGCCAAAGGGCAGGTCGAGCTTATACCTTGGCATGGAGGAATGACCCTTATGAGTCGGGTTTGAAAATTCTCGATTGCGGAGACGTATGTCAATGTCACGTTTTCAGTCGCTTAAGGTGGAATTACCCGCTGACCCATTACCCAGATCCCTATCATACCCTTTGACAATGCCATTGCAATAGACCAAATAGAGGTCGCGTACACTACTCTGCTTTCACGTCCTCTCGCATCAGGAATGTCTGTCTGGTCACGCGGAGCACTTCTGGCGAAAGATGGTCGCGAGCATCCAAGAATCGTCAGGTATTTCAAATGACGGCATGCATTTTACTGTCCTCATTGGGTGGTCTAGTCTCGGCGGTGACCACACCATCGTTCTCCCCATCCTTCGTGCGCTCAATAAGATCTATGGGCCAGTCTCGGTGATTCATTTTGACGCACACATTGATACGTGGAGGGCCTACCCTGGTGCCGTGACGGATCAATCACGCATCACCCATGGCACATTTTTTCACATCGCGTACGAGGAAGGTCTCATCGCCAACTCTAGTATCCATGCGGGTATTCGATGCAAGTTCGAAGTGAGTAATGTACAAGACTTTTAGAGGGCCGCACATTGATGGAACCTCGTCAGGGTATTCATGATATCGAGGATGACGAATCAGTGGGATTCCATTTCATAACCTCCGATGACATTGATGACTATGGCGTTGACTCCATTGTCGAACGGATCAGGAAGCGAGTCGGAGATACCCCGGTGTACTTAAGGTTAGTTTCCATGACAGATAACGAACTTGACACTGACGCGGACAAATAATACAGTTTTGATATTGATGTGATCGGTGAGTACGGGCCTCGCTCTAAGAGCATCGGCTAACCATCCACTCACAGATCCTGGTCTGGCCCCAGGGAGTAAGTTTTCATCTGACCACAGACAGTCGAAAGTACTCAGTGTGATTGTAGCTGGTACCCCCGAGGCTGGAGGCTGGACAAGCAGAGAAGTCAAACGCATCATCAGAGGCTTGGCCGGTCTGAATTTTGTGTTCGTATCCCATAAAGCACTGGTGTTTCACAACCTCACGCGATGTTTTTCCAGTGGCGCGGATGTCGTCGAAGTCGCGCCTGCATATGACCACGGTGGGGATGCACGTCATTCCACTTTAATGATTACTGACGAAGGATGTATAGCTGAGATCACCGCTATAGTAGCAGCGGACATCGTTCACGACTTCCTCTCCATGTTCATGTCTTATGAGCCGCCCAAGTTTGCCAGTCTCCCCGGCCAGCCGAGGGACGAACTTTGAACGACCTTCTCCACGTGTCATTGCACCAGTTCTAAGACTGGAACCCGGAAAGCGAGCATACTGTATCCAGCGTGTCCATAACTTGAAAATTTGCACGATCTACAATGATCATACCTCGATTCTAACGACCGACCAACCGACTTATCCACAAACATGCTCAATATGTACTATAGTAGTGACTCAAATCTCAACGAATGAAATGACCACAGTCGAGAGAATGCGATCCACGAATGAGGGTAATACTGAAGTTAATCAATCATGTAGTACGATACAAGGGTATCAGACATCTCGTATACAGATTGTCCTAGATATGGTCCCTGTGGCTCGGAATGCACTCGTAGAAGAATAAATAGTTACGGTCACGTTATTCAGCCTTTGTGTCCCCATTGACCAGGAGTGCCGGATGGACCAGACTCATATGTTGGGGGACTATCGGTGTATTGTGTTGACGGAGCGGGTGGAGGGGTCATTACGATGTTGCCCCTCGGGCCTCTTGGGCCCCTGACAGGACTGGCGCTCGATGGCGCACCAACAACTTGGGTATCAACCGCAAATGGCGTTCGTGATAACGGAGGCGGAGTCGGGTTTGAAGGAGCTTGGTAATGACCATAGTAAGGATCATTATAGGGGTCGTTTACTGGTGGGACGGGCGCGGTTGGCGTGGCGTATGCATTTCCGCCATAGCCCCGATCAGGCTGAAGGGAGGGAGACCTAGAGGGATTGTATGGAACACCCACAGCTGCTGTAGCGTTATAGGTGTTCGGACTGAATGCGCCATATGCGTCGTAATGAGGTTGTTGAACATGCGGGTTATCTGGAAAAATTACGTCGAAATCGGTGTAGGAAAGGAACAACGGAAAGCTTACAGGATGTAGGTCCAGGGTTGTGACCATATGCTTGTGGACCATACGGATCACGGTTGTACCGATTATCTTGAGAGGGGTCATATATGGCCGCTACAGGAGCCGAGGGAGAAACTACAGTGCTGGACGATGGGGGATACATAGAGGGGGCAGAGGTAGTAGTGGTCTGTGTGATGTTACTTGCGCGACGTTGCGGTCCTGGGGGGTAAGGGGTAGCATTATTGTACTCATCCACAGCGCGAGTGCCAGGGGGAGCTTGGATATAGCCACCTCCCGCATATGCTCTTCCTGCGGAACGACCGTAAGTTCCCGTGCCAGCATTGCCGGACGAAGAGATGTTGTCGCGGTAAGGGGTTTCTTCCTCAAGGTATACATCGTCTCCATCCACGCGAGCCTTGAGTGGTTGAGATTGGTCATATTCGTGGAAAGCAGGTAGGCCAACCTCGGGTTGGGCTTGACGAGCCTTGCGGTCCGCTTCTGCTTTGACAGCATCAAGACGTAATTGCTCACTGGAGTTGTACCCATTTGGGCCGATGGGAGTGCCGACTTTCCCTCCCCAGGCGTCGCGGGAGCGACGTCTAATGCAACATCTTCCGACGCTATAGAAGCAGCCGCTGAAGAAGAGAAGAATCCAGGCAACGAGAGTGAGCCAAACACCATTGCCAATCGACGCCGAACCGCCTTGCACAGAATTCAGGCGGGACTTGGCTACGAAAAAGAGGGCGATGTCGAAGATGAAAGCTACAAGGGCTACGGCGGCGGCAAAACCAGATACGCAACTGCTGAAACAACTCATGGCGAGCTCACGGACATGGGCAAGGAGGCCAAAGAGGGCAGCGATTGCAGCGAGACCGAAAGCGACGATGTGGAGTACGAGGACATAAGTGAGCCATTTGACGACGACTTGAGGTATTTGAATGGAAGTCTTGTCACCGACGAGGGCGTTTATATCTTGGAAGGAGGGTAAGGGCTGCAAGATAGCAAAGGGAGAAGGACTGACTGAGTTCATATCCGACGGTAGCGTTTGAGCAGGTGGTTAATGTATCTACGGTCGTGCAATAACCGAGTGTTCCAAAGGTGATCTCGCCATTTATGCCTTGTACTGCGAGGGATGCTTTGAGAAAGTAGACGGACTTGATGAGGGGAACGGAGAATGATACGACTGCGAGGATGATCGCAGCAGCGAGTGTGATCACGAAGCCAGGCGTAGCTGGTCGAATCAGGCTGCTCATTTTGTGGTGGGAGACAAGTTGAAGAGGGGAGGCAGAGCGATACAGGTCTATAAACAGATGGCTGTGCTGCGCAGTTGCCACTCCAAATAGTTGAGCGTCTTGGCCTCTCCCCGAACAACCTTGCCGTTGTCTATCGTCCCCTTGAACTCGAACCCGTTCTTCTCAAACACCCGTCTACTCCCCACGTTATCAGAAAACGTATACCCCACCATACACCGAACACCCATCCGCGGTATCGCCCACTGGTTTATGACCGTACCCATCGCCGCACTCATAATCCCCCGTCCGTGGTGTGACGGCGCAAGGTAGTCTGTTTCAGCCGCTCAGTATACCCTCTTTCAATCGAACATCATCCATACCTCCAAACGTCCATATGATGCTCGGATCACCAACTGCTTTCTTCTCGTTCTCTTCTACCGCTTTTGTCCTCTCACCAGGATCGAGCACTTCCTCCCTCCCCGCGCGGTGGATTCCAATGTCCCCAAGATAGATGTCTGTCCCATCCGGGAGAACCTCCCTTATGTGTCTCACCGGACACCCGCCTACCAATTTCAACGGACCATCTGGGTTCAACCGTTCTTCATCCCTCAACTCTGCCAGGATGTCCTCGCTTTGCTTTATGATCTGCGCGAGCCACTCCTTTGCATACTCGTCACGGTACGGAATCGGCGGTCCTTCTAACATTCTTGATACTTCAGGATCATTGATGATGGGGGCGAAGCTCTTGGCATCGTTCATGCGCGGAGGCGTCAGAATAATGTTGTCGTTGGGAGCCGGCAGACGGAGAAAGGGCTCTCCAGTCTGGGGATTGATCTCGAGCGGATCCAGTTGGCTAGGCATGATGGGCTTCAGAGTCGCCAGAGACTTTAAATAATACGAACGGAGTCATCATTGGTCAATGCGAGTCACATCAGGTGACAATGCTGTGGTAACGAGCATCTTGGATCGGTTGTAAAACAGGTGGTCACGGGAAATCTACAGTCTCCGGGGAATCATTTGCTAACCGGATATGCCTCCTGCGCGATCCTGACAGCATTTTCGACCTCCCCAACGTTAATACCCACACCCTGAGCACCGTCCTCTTTCCCTCCAGCCTGGAAGGAAATATTGTCAACTTGACCAATCACACAGCCCTTGGACGGTCTCACCTTGCCACCCAACACCTCACTCACTTTGGCCGCCCACGTCCGTGCATCAAAGCCTTTGTCTCGAGCATCTTCAGGCACATAGTTCGCATGCGCCACCTTGCCACCGTCCGCGTTGACGCTAAACACGTACACAGCTTTCCCAAGCTTCTTGCCTTGGGCGACAAGATTTTGGAGGACCTGTTTTTTTCGATTAGTTTACTTCCGCCCAGGGCAGCACTCTGAATGAAACTCACCTTTGAGTTGCCATCTACATTGATATTCGCAAAATACCCTGTGGCGTCTGGATTTTCGTTGAAATAGGTGATCAGCGCGTCGACAGCCTGTAACAACTTATTATTTGGTCAACTCTTTCAAGGTAATACGACAGACCGATTTGTTGAGCGCAGCTTCCTTTTCCTTTATCTGCTTGTCGAACGCCTTGCGGATTGCTCCGAGGCGATCTTTCAGCTCTGCTTTCGTCAAAACCGAGATATCTGCCTGCCCGAGTTCCTGAAACGCGCGTGAGCGCAACTTCAAGCACATCCGATGACACGACCGACCACCGTAAGAACTTTGAGACCAGCATCCTTCTCGGTACCTGAACTAGTTTCAAGTGCGTCAAGGCGCGATTTGAATTCGTTCGCGAGACGTGTCGCTTCCTGGGCCTCTTGCCCAGTAACAGCAGTGATTCGTCTGATACCTTTGGCGATCCCCGATTCCTCGGTAATCACAAAGTCCTTGATGTCACCCGTCTTTGCGACGTGCGTGCCTCCGCAGAACTCGATGCTGGTGCTTCGCCATCTCGAATTCTCGAGGTCCTTTGTAATGTCGTTGACATCGTACCCTAGTACGACTACCCGCACCGGATCTGGGTAAGCCTCGCCAAAAACCGCACGGAGACCGGGGATTTTGTAGCTTGATTGAAGATCAACGTCTTTGCTGTAGACCTTAACGTTCTTCTTGATCCAATCAACGCTCATAGATTCTATCTTGGCAAGTTCCGGGAGTGCAATCTGGGCTTTATGCGAAAAGTCGAATCGCAATTTTGTTGGTGCGACGAGAGAACCTTTCTGGTCGATGTGGTCTCCAAGCACCTCGCGAAGGCAGAAGTTAAGGATGTGCGTGGCAGTATGGTTGCTCCGAAGTGGCCACCGGCGTAGTTCATCGTACGAGGAAATGACATCGTCCCCAGCACTCAGTTCACCATACTTGAGATGACCAGTGTGCAGGACATAACCACTGTAGACTTGGACGTTCGTCACTTCGAAATCGCATGCGCCATCGATAACAATGTTTCCGGTGTCGTATTCCTGACCTCCAGCTTCCGCGTAAAAACTCGTACGGTCAAGGAGTATACCAAAGTTGGCACCATCAGGAATGTTGGCAGTGGATCCAAGGAACTCGCGATTGTAGTAAATGCCCGTTACTTTTGCAGTGATATTTCCGAGCTCTACAGCAGACGATAAGATTTGTGAATTAATGTCTTAAATTACTCACGGTATTTGAACGAATCATCCGTCTTAGGTATCGCATCGTTCTTCTCTAATACTGCAAGAGCATGGACGTCAAGCTTGACACTATCCGCCTTATCCCTCTTGAACGTGCCCTTGCTTGCCTCTTTTGAGCGTTCTTGTGCAGTTTCGAACTCGTTCTCATTGATAGTGAGGGAGAGCTCTTGAGCCATGAGACGCGTCAAGTCGACGGGAAAACCGAAGGTGTCGTATAAACGCCAGACATCAGCACCGTTGAGCTCGGTGGAACCGGCCTCCCTTGCGCGTGTGACATACTGGTCGAAAAGTTTCTCGCCGCGATCCAAGGTCCGCGAAAAAGACTCTTCTTCCTCGTCAAGGATCTCCTTGATTTCGTCCCGTTTCTTATGAAGTTCAGGGAAGACGTCACCCTGTAATACGATCAACTTGATCGACACAAGAATGTAAATGGGAGATGGTGTACGGACCATTTGTTCGACTACAACAGGCATAAGTGATGAGAAGAACGAGCCAATGGGTGCACCGAGTTTCTTTCTCACATATCGACAACCACGTCGAAGGATGCGACGGAGAACGTAGCCTCGACCAACATTGTTTGGCACACCGCCGTCGCTCAGAGCAAAAGAGAGTGTTCGGACATGATCAGCGACAATGCGGTAGGCAGTGTCGATGCCATCGACATCATCTACACCAAATTTGCCGGTATATGGGCGTGCACCGCTAAGTTCTTGGATCTTGAGCATTATTGGATGAAAAATGTCTGTATCATAGTTGGAGAGTTTGTCTTGGAGGACCGATACGATACGTTCGAAGCCCATTCCAGTGTCCACATGTTTCGCCGGAAGAGGTTTAAGAGATCCGTCTTCCTCACGGTTGAACTGGATAAAAACATTGTTCCATATTTCGACGACCGTTGGGTCGTCACCGTCGACAAGATGGGGAACCTCACGACCGCCTATTCGATCGACGTGTATTTCACTGCAATGATGGTTGATACGGATTGATGACTAAACGTCAGGCTTACCTGCAAGGACCACATGGGCCAGTCGGACCCATCTCTGAATGGACAGGTTAGATCGGATCAGAGACGAGAAGACAGAAGAATACCCCAGAAGTTGAATTTTGATGGAATAACATGTGTAGGGTCCATTCCAAGATCAAGCCACGTTCGCCTGGCCTCATCGTCGCGTGGAATATTATTCTGCGGATCGCCGGCAAAGTAGGTCACATAGAGCCGCTCTTTTGGAAGTTTGTAGACTTGAGTCAAAAGCTCCCAGCTGAAAGTGATGGCTTCTTTCTGGGGTGGGAGAAGGATGAGGAGAATGAAAGGGATGGGAAGAAGAAACGCGCCTTGAAGTAGTCTCCGAAAGACCAATTGCCAAGCATCTCGAAAAAAGTATGGTGGTACGAGTCTTTCCCGACGTCCTCGAGATCTAACATAAGGTGAGTACGGGGATATTCCCGGGTATGAGGGAGCGAGACCGTTGTGTTTTCCGCCAGCCCTGATGCATTTCTGGCTGTTAAACGCACGCTTGAGCTTGCCACGGTCTGAGTTGGGATCAACGGTGCCGAGAAAGATGGACTTGTACTGTGTCGTGTGAGGATTGCTTGCGGATGAGAAGAGAGATGAGACGGACTTGGTTCATGCCAGCGTTTGCAAAGAGGAGGGTGGGATCATCGTACGGAACGGTGGAGGAGGAAGGGACGAAGGTGTGGCCTTTGTTACGGAAATAGGTGAAGAACTCGTCGCGAATTCTGCGCGCGGGCCATGGGCCATTGTAAGTGGAGGCCATTCTCAACAACGATCGATGACTCTTCAGCCTCATCATTCCGAGTCACCTACCAAAACTAGATAGTGACTCGGTCATGAGTCAGTCACGTGAATACTATAGATAACCACGTGGCTCTCCGTTCACGTGTTCCGTCTCCGTCTAGCCTGCCCTGAATCAGATCGATAACCCCTCGGTCCCGTCCCAACAAGAAAAACATATTCTTGACTCCATACACCGAGCTGCGGTCCCGGTGCTCTCGATCGACTGATTCACCCTCGGTCTACTTAAAACCTCTTCTTCCCATTGTACTCTTCAATCTGTAACGATTAGACATCATGGTGTACGTCCTTTCCGTATCTCTCCTAAAGATCCTCATGCTCATCGTCCCATCAGTAACTTCACCGTAGGTGAGACAGACCGCCTCCTCCGGTACATCCGTGTCTCATCTTGAACAGACCAGGTCCGCGGCCTCATGGACCGGCCAACCAACATTCGTAACATGAGTGTCATCGCTCATGGTCCGTGTTACCCCGCTATCGCATTGCATCACCATCCAATCTAACCTTCGCTACAGTCGATCATGGAAAATCTACCCTCACAGACTCCCTCGTCTCCAAGGCTGGTATCATCGCATCAGCAAAGGCCGGAGACATGCGTTTTACGGACACCCGTGAAGACGAAAAGGAGCGCGGTATCACCATCAAATCTACCGCCATCTCCATGTACTTCGAAATGGACAAGGAAGATGTAGAAGTCATCAAGCAGAAAACAGACGGTATGTGCCGTTATCGATACGCAGACTGCCTCAGTCTTGATTCGGGCTCTATCAGGAAACGAGTTCTTGATCAACTTGATCGACTCGCCCGGGCACGTCGATTTTTCCTCTGAAGTTACCGCAGCCCTCCGTGTAACAGACGGTGCCCTTGTTGTGGTTGACTGTATCGAGGGTGTTTGTGTCCAGACAGAAACCGTCTTGCGTCAGGCTCTTACAGAGCGTATCAAACCCGTCCTCGTCATCAACAAGGTCGACCGCGCTCTCCTTGAGCTCCAAGTCCAGAAGGAAGACCTCTACCAGTCCTTCCAGCGTACTATCGAAACAGTCAACGTCATCATCTCGACGTACCACGATGCTGCTCTTGGTGACGTCCAGGTGTATCCTGACAAAGGCACTGTTGCCTTCGCTTCCGGCCTCCACGGATGGGGTTTCACCCTCCGTCAGTTTGCCGGCAGGTACTCCAAAAAATTCGGTGTCCCCAAGGACAAGCTCATCGCCAAGCTCTGGGGTGACAACTTCTTCAACCCTGCGACCCGCAAATGGTCTGCAAAATCTGCGGATGCTGATGGCAAGCCCCTCGAACGCGCTTTCAACATGTTCGTGCTCGACCCTATATTCAAGGTCTTTGATGCCGTTATGAAGCACAAGAAGGATCAAGTCGAGACCATGTGCGAGAAACTTGAGATCAAACTTACCCCTGAGGAGAAGGAGATCTCCGATGCCAAGGCCCTCCTCAAGACCATCATGCGTAAATTCTTGCCTGCCGGAGAGGCTCTTTTGGAGATGATAGTCATTCACCTTCCCTCTCCCGCCACCGCTCAGCGCTATCGTGTCGAGACCCTATACGAGGGTCCCATGGACGACGAATCAGCCATCGGTATCCGTGACTGCGACCCCAAGGGACCTCTCGTTCTCTACGTCTCCAAGATGGTCCCCACGTCGGATAAAGGCCGTTTCTACGCGTTCGGTCGTGTCTTTTCTGGAACCGTCCGTGCTGGTCCCAAGATTCGCATCCAAGGACCCAACTATGTTCCTGGAAAGAAGGATGACCTGTTTGTCAAATCTGTGCAACGTACTGTACTCATGATGGGTCGCTACATTGAGCCCATTGAAGATTGCCCTGCCGGTAACATTATTGGTCTCGTCGGTATCGACCAGTTCTTGCTAAAGAGCGGCACTCTCACTACCTCTGAAACCGCCCACAATATGAGGGTCATGAAGTTCTCCGTATCTCCTGTCGTTCAAGTTGCCGTTGAAGTCAAGAACGCTGCCGATCTCCCTAAGCTCGTGGAAGGTCTTAAGCGTCTCTCCAAGTCCGATCCTTGTGTCCAGGCTTGGATCGCTGAGACCGGTGAGCACATCGTTGCAGGTGCTGGCGAGCTCCACCTGGAAATTTGCTTGAAGGTCGGATATACTCTGTTTTACCTTTCTGTCTTTGCTTACGGTAAATATAGGACCTGCAAGAGGACCATGCAGGTGTTCCTCTCAAGATCTCGGATCCCGTCGTTGGTTACCGTGAGACCGTGAAAGCAGAATCTTCCATTGTTGCCCTTTCCAAGTCGCAGAACAAGCACAACCGTCTGTACGCGAAGGCCCAGCCACTCGACGAGGAGCTCACCAAGGCTATTGAGGCTGGTACCATTAGTGCTCGTGACGATTTCAAAGCTCGTGCTCGTATTCTTGCCGATGAACACGGTTGGGACGTCACCGATGCCAGGAAGATCTGGTGCTTCGGTCCTGAAACCACTGGTCCTAACTTGCTGGTTGACGTCACCAAGGGTGTGCAGTACCTCAATGAAATCAAGGATTCATGTGTTGCCGCATTCCAGTGGGCAACAAAAGAAGGTGTCTGTGCTGAAGAGAACATGCGTGGTATCCGTGTGAATGTCATGGATGTGACAGTAAGCCTCTTCCTGGCGTCACGAGTATAAAATTTTGATCCGAGATATCCTTAGCTACACGCCGATGCTATCCACCGCGGTGGAGGTCAAATTATCCCGACATGCAGGCGTGTTTGCTATGCTGCATGCTTGCTTGCTACACCGGGTCTCCAGGAGCCGGTTTACCTCGGTACATTGTTTCTTGTCCTTCAGTCTGACATAGGGCTGACATCTGTCTTAGTCGAGATTCAATGTCCCGAGAATGCCATCGGTGGTATTTATAGTGTGCTGAACAAACGTCGTGGTCAAGTTTTCAGCGAAGAGCAGAGGCCCGGAACGCCCATGTTCACTGTCAAAGCATACTTGCCTGTTATGGAATCCTTCGGCTTCAACGGGGATCTTCGTTCACAAACTGCAGGACAAGCGTTCCCCCAAAGTGTGTTCGACCACTGGGAGATCATGAATGGCTGTAAGCCGTAAATTTGAGTTGATGGTACTAAGATCTGATGCATGCCATTCTTAGCTCCTCTCGACAAGGGCAGCAAACTCGAAGAGCTCGTTAAGAGCATTCGTACACGCAAGGGCCTTAAGGTACGCCTCCTTGGCCTTTTGCCCCCGTGGTTACTCACACATTCGTAGCCCGACATTCCCGCACTTGACAACTACTATGACAAGTTGTAATTCATGTCCGGATACGGGGTACTATAAACCCTATGGCTTAGGAATTGTTGTAAGCTATCGTATCCCAGCAATGTATTTTCTCCTTCACTCTCATGCGGTGAGGTTATACGTGTCGTGTTGGCTACCGCAAGGGCAACACCCGAGACTTAGTCACCCTAATCAACGCCTGAACGTTAATTGTACAACGGCTCACCTAGCGCCACGGCTGATGCGGCTAAAAGACTGACAGAATTGTGTCCAAACGGATCATTTACCTTCGTTGAGTCAACTGTACGTACGCTCCGATCGGTACCGCCTCCATGAGCCGGACTCAACTTTGTCCGATCAATGACTCGAAATTCCGGCTGTTCACATACAAATTCTGGGAAAGCAAGGGTCTCCGAGTACCAGGACACGTCACCCACGCCCGTTCGACCCGATTGAGATGCCAGGTGTTATCGACGATTTAGCCACCGTACCAGGTATCCAAGCATACCTGCAGGACTACCCCCAATTTGCTGCCCACACAGTCGAAAAACTCACTGGCGGGCTGGGTAATTTCGTATATAGGTTACGTCTCCACAGGACATTCGCCGGCCACCAGACACTTGTTCTGAAATATACCCCTCCATACGGCGCTGCATCGGGCGGAAGTTTTCCATTGGACCAAGAACGCCAGGTATTTGCCAACCCCACCAATATTGTCCCGATCTGATGTTGGAGAATCAGCTCATCGAAGTTCAAGCACTCCGCCTTGCGGGTCGGCTGCTGGCAACCAACGTCTCCACGTGTATTACGGTCCCCACTGTCCATTTATTCGACGAGGAGAGACATGTCATCATCATGGATGATGCAGGGGATCATTCCCGGACTCTGAAAGAAATACTCATCGAGGAGGGTTTGCCGAAGACGGTTTCGGAGCAGATTGGCGCAGCCCTCGGCGAGTTCATCGTCGATGTCCACACTCGGAGCCATCTCGACACCGACCTGACCGCGTTTGCAAACTCTCAGGTTGGGAAGTACATCTCGGCCCTCGTGACGTATGGACGACTCGAGTCCACTCTGACTGGAAGAGATGACATCCCCACACTCTCAGATCCATTGCTGGACATTCCTGAAACGAAGATGGCGACGATATCAAAGCTTGTGGAAAAGAGACAACAGGCCATCTATGCTGCGTCTGCATCCGACCCTATGACGCATGGAGATTTATGGCCAGGCAATCTGGTCGTGTCGCTTAGGCGCGGCACGGATGGAAGTATAGAAGGCGTGGAGAAGGTATACGTCTTGGACTGGGAGGTCAGCAAGACTGGTCTACCTGGACTAGATCTCGGTCAATTCTGTGCAGAAGTGTACACTCTGTCCGAGTTCTATCCAGCGCGAAAGGAGTCAGTTCGGACCATGATCGAATCGTTTTTGGGCGCGTATAGGGAGCGAAGGGGGAAGGGTGGAGACATCGAGCTTGCAAGGATTACCGTGAGTCATATGGGCGCGCACATGGTAGCCTGGACTCCACGCGTAGACTCTTGGTCTGGAAGAGAGAAAACGAGAGAAGTGGTAGAGAAAGGGGCAGATATGTTGGTCCTGGGTGAGGAAGGAACGGAGTTGCTCCTGAAAAGAAGTATCGTAGGGCCTCTTGTCTGAGGCGTACGTCCTTGTGCCTCTGGCAATCAAGTTGTTCATGGTTTCTCAGCTTGTCGATGATTGGCCGGGAAAAAATGAGCAAGCCAGTGCTCGACACAACTGTCCGACTTACCTTCAA
>JBBPMO010000115.1:0-55227 GCA_038090315.1 Xanthoconium stramineum
CCTTTAGAATTGGTCGTTCCATCCACGTTGTATGCTTTGACTTGTCTGTCGAGTTTGTGAAGGGGGAATTTTGCCTGGGCTATTAGTTCTGGGTCTATGAAGCTTCCGGTCACGCCACAGTCGATAATGGCGGTGGTTTTGATGATTTGATTGTCTACCGAGATCTTTACGGGGATGCGCAAAGTTCTTTCATTCAGGAGGGCAGTAAATACATGGTTCACTTGGGAAGATGACATCGAAACATCTTCCCTTCTCAAAAATCCTGCAATTCTTCGAACGTTTCAGCTGCTTTGACTTCTTCGTCTTGGTCTTCATAGCAGAGTTTCAGGGTTTGGAGAAGTTCTTCCTCGGTTTTTCCAAGGGAACATGCGTAGTCAGCAAAAGGGGAGGATTTGGGTTTCGTGACTGGGGGTGTGACTGGGGTTTCTTCTGTATGAAGGATCTGTTGGGGGGGTCAGGAAGGGCCTGGAGTGGGATTCATCTTGGTTCTGCAGTTCCTGGCGTCATGGCCAGTCTTCCTGCATCGGAAGCACCTTCCCTCCCTCATGCATTTCGCGCATTCCTGAGGGGAAAGTTTCTTGAGTTGGATGGTGTCAATTTCCATGGCGTTTGGGTCAGGAGGAGTTCGAGTCAAGGAGGAGTTTGGGGTTCTGAAGTTGGAGGGTCGGGCTCCTCTTCTGATCTCATCGATGCGTAGTTTCTGATTCTGGAAGGTCTTTGCTTTCGCAATCCATGCATCTAGAGAGTCAGGAGGGTCTTGCATGGATAAGATCATGGTAGAGATTTGTCGATCGAGCCCCATGGAGAACTGGGTGACGGCGGTGAGTTTGTCTTCGAACTGTGCCTTTGTGGTGAGATTCTCGAAGTTGTTGATATATTCCTGGAACCTGTCGTTGGGGGTCCTGTCTTCATCCTTTCCAGGTCTTTGGACGAGGTTGGCTAGGTCACGTCTTGCCCGTACCTTGGTATCAAGAGGGTTGAAGTTCTCGTTGTAGTCTTCGACAAATTTCGTGAGGGTCTTGTCCTCGGGTTTGAGCATGGTGCTTTTTAACTTGTCATACCACTTCTCAGAGAAGGCAATGCCTTTTCCCGTTCCCATTTTGCTGAGGATAAGGGCGAGTTTAAGCTCATCCGAGGAGTAGATGCCAGGGTTAATCAGGAAGTAAGTGTCCATGGCCTTTAGCCATCTTGACGCTTCGGAGGTCTTTCCAGAGAACGGAGCAGGGAGAGCAGTTTTGATTTCAGACGGGGTTGCCGTCATGGTACCTGGGTTTTGAGATGGCATGGGGTTCGCTGTGACTGGGTTGGTTGCAGGGGGTACTAGGGTAGCTGGGTGAATCACAGTAGGTCTGTACACAGGTAATGCGGAGCTAGAGGACACAGGGGTGGTTGCTCGGTCTAGGGGGTTGCTGGGGCTAGGGTCTGGGTTAATGTCGTCGGGGTCCTGACTGATTCTGGGTCTTCGGCCAGATATGTTGGCTATGAGGGGTTGGTCCTACTCCTGAATAGGAGGGACTAAAAGTATGCTTATTCTTTTGTTACACGGAAGATATCCGTCGACTAGGGAGACGGCCTATTCGGTCTATGTCAAAGGGAGGTGCTCACAAAGAGACGCAACGTCCTTTGAGAGAGACTAGGTGAGACTTAGAGACGTGAAGTCGCTAGTCGAGACTAAGAGACTTGGGAGTTTCAAGGCAAGACTTGGACACGACAAGATACCTTGTATTGCGTAGAATAAGTGTAAGGAATATACATGGCGGCAGAGAGGTATAAGTACTACGGGACACGTCATCAAGGAACATGATAGAATGTCGTAGAACTAGAGTGAGTCATGAGGAATACGAGGTGGTGTGAGAGAACCGCCTAGTGGAGATAATACTGTCCACAAGGATCACAAAAGCGATGTACACGACGACGGTCAAAGATGAGTCCCACCCCACTCAGGAAGGGAAGAGGAGTAAGGGAACAGGGGTGGGGGTGTCCTGAGGAAAGGGTGCGAGGGAAAAGTGCTGGGGACCAAGAGTGAATACGTACCGGTCCTCCAGGTATTGGCAAAGCCCTAAGGGAAGCATATGACGATAAGAGCGACATAGAAGAAAAGAGGTACCATCCAAGTAATCAATCGTAACAGCTGTGATTGGCCTGCTTGCTTCTGTTTCTCTTCTGATGATAGCAGTTTGGATCCTTTACTATTCACACACAAAGCCTGCCAAGATATCATTGATCAGCACAGATGTCCTAGGAATGATGTGGATGTCTGCTCATTCCTCAACCCTGTATAATCTCATGAGAGAGGTGGACAAGCCCATATCAGATCAATTGAGGTTAAAGGGAATGAAAGTTGAAGTCTGTCTTGCAGACTTAGAATCTGAACCAGAAGCCAGTGGTCACTGGTTGGCTTCAAAGGCACATTACATTTATTGGAAGGAGTATTTTGCAATGGGTTTGGAATTAACTGGTAATCCTTGGCAATGGACTAATGCCAATGGTGGTTTTTCAGGGCAATTCTCCATTCACTGGTGGTGCTATTTTGTTCATGGCATATTTCTTATATTCCATGGAGTTCTCATTATACTCCTATTCTACCATCCTGAACACCACATTACAATGCTATCTGATAGCACTTGGGCAACAATAAGTTTGAGCATCTGTCTTCAAGCATTCTATGTTGTATGTCCTCTTCTACACTTGTTTTGTCATAGTGTTTAACTCTTTAAACTTAGCTTTACACTGCTGGACTTGTGTTTTTTACCCAGCAACTTGCAGTGTACAAGATCATCACACAAAGGCACTGTTTGACAGTAGTGAATGACATTGCCCAAGCATGGACAAGCATTGGAGCCTCAGTTTATGTACTCTGGCAACAAACAAGTGTACCATCATCACTCTGGAGAACACTTGGTGTGGTGGTCTACTTGACATGTGTTTTCACACTTCATATTGCCTCCTCTACCATCATGCAATTCACAGCTTTCAACAGCACCTCCACTATATCTATCCAGTCAGCAGTGGCATGGACAAACAATTCTATTTTTGCAAGTAATGTTCCATCCCATGTGGTTCCAGTTTTTCCACCAGATGGTCTTCATTCCAATTTCAAAACTACTGGTCTACTCAACAACACAGTCTATGATATCCTGGATCAAACTGGACCTGGCTTCACAAGTGCAGTTGTGAATGCTACCTCTTTCCAGGTCAACTGTGGGCTACTGTCAAATCTCTCTTTCTCCAACACCACATATCCATTGGGATTCTCTGTGCCTCATCTTGGTGTGACTGCATACTTATCATTTCAAAGTGAGTTTCATCTTGAAGTACTAAATTAGGGTAGACATTTCTGAACCTTTCATACATAGCAAATCTTGGCATCTACCATAGTGCAAGAAACCAAATCATCTACCTACAACTTTATGTGGGTAATTCATCTATGAAAGTAGCTTTCTCAAAACTGATTTACTTTCTCATAGGCTCCCTCATGTGAACTGTGTCAATATTATTTATTCTTCCTCATTACAACTGATGTGGCATTGGATGAATCAATCAAAAGAACAGAAGATCTCAATGTTAACATTGCACAAGGTACACATTGAGTGAATTGCATATTTACTTTGCTTACTAGTTCACAGATGGTGGATCTTCCATAATGGGCTATGTTGCAGCATGTTCTCTATCAACACAAACAACCCTTGCTACCCTAGATATGCAGTCTGGTACTCTTACTCCAAGTTCAGCCCAAACTGTTTCACAGCTATGGAAGCTATGGTCTCCAAGCACAGAAGAAGCTATAAGTCTTTTGACAGATGCAAGTCTATCTTCTCTCATATTCATAGTAATGATGACATACTTTGATAGCTCAATGTGGTGTTTTACCAAACTACATTTGGAATTTGTCCAGAAAATAATTTTGTAGGCTGCTCAGTGACAAACAAGTATGTCACCATTGTTGCAAGCTTTCATTCAAAATGCTGACCTGCTGCCTTGGATAGCACGTCACTTCTTGCAGAAGATAGCCTGCTATATATGCTCTATCCTAACCAGTTAGAGCAGGGTATTGAACAATCTATTGCGGCTCTAGTTTGGACAAGTATATCTAGACCATTGCTATTTGAATCACCACTTACTGCTGCTTTGATCCAGCTGGTCAAATAGGGAACAGCTGAGGAGGATTCGACAGAATGAGCGGTGAAAGCCAAGTCGAACAAGTGGTAACTATGTGGAGGCTGAATGTAAGGTCTTGAGTCATCTGCACAAAGCAATCCTTACCAATCCGAGCATCTTCACAGATAAATACACTTCCGGTAAGCATCATATAGTACTATTGACAAAGGTCTCACCCCCTGAGAGGTCGGGTTTGCATCGGCATCATCACTAATCCTCTTCGTACTGGCGTTGATCTTCGTCAAAATCCCCTCGCGCTCACGAATAATGAAACCCCAACCTTCCGTCACTGGGCTGAGCGTCCTGGAGACGCTCTGGATCGCAGCGCATTCCCAGACAGTGCGCGAGCACATGGAGGAGGTCGACAACCCGTCATTGGACAATCTGC
Organism: Xanthoconium stramineum; assembly: GCA_038090315.1. NCBI lineage: Eukaryota > Fungi > Basidiomycota > Agaricomycetes > Boletales > Boletaceae > Xanthoconium > Xanthoconium stramineum. Next base: position 4,547 of record JBBPMO010000115.1, read on the forward strand.
GTAAAGCAGGCATGTTTCAAATATGTCTCGGTGACGTTCACGGCTCTCAACATGTCGCTTCCCCGGAAAGTGACTCTGAAGCTTTGCTGGAATGAGTGATCCACTGTTGTGACGTTCTTAGTGATACCCCTCAGGTCATGTCGCACCTAGGGCTAACTATCCAGTTTCACGTAGAATTCCCTTTATTCGCATTGTCTCTAGTTCGAGCATCTTACGTTAGTATTGTTTGTATTCCATAGAATATTTTTGAGTGTCCAGTTGAACGGTCGATTTCGAGCGGTGACAACCAAAGTAAATTTGAAAAGAACGTTACGTTCTTTTCGCGATCTATACAGAAAAGCCGTCCTCACAGTCGTGCAACCTCGCGGTCTGCCCTACCTACACCTGCACCGGAAGATGGAGTCAAAGCTAATATCAAAGAAAAGACCCCACAACACGGGCGAGGTTGAAAACGACGCGCAATTACTTTTCCGACAACCCAGTTACGACGTCTTGAGCAAAATAAGAACTTCTGAGTAAGCTCCCGCATTTTTATATATATGATCAAAAGATGGCAATGGCATTACAAAGACAAGACCACACGTACCACGGTATTCTCTCTGCGTAGAACGCCATGTGGTTGAGAACAAAGGGCGACTACAATCCGCAGTGAGTATTTCCACGTATCCGATGAAGAGCATCGTCAGATGAACATACCAGAGGTCGGCTTTGAGTACTTGAATACAGCATAACACCTTAATCTATCCTGAATTTGGTCACGACCCCCGCTCCGCCCCGAAACTACGGACAAGAATTGACGATGCCCCCCCCATCTGTGGGGTACATTGCACTCTCGAGAAGACGAAAGCGATGCTTCCGACACTGTCGCATCCAATAAGCACATGAGGGGACAAGTGGCAAAGTGTCCATACCGAAAACTGACATGTCACACAGGTTTTCGAGATGACGTCTGACGCGTAAGCCCGACTCATCGTCTACACAAACAAATCAACACACGTCCGACCGAACATAAAGCTGAAGCGCACGAGTGAACATACTTGGGAGATAGAGACTCATCCCATTGCCCCACGGCTACCGCTACCTGAGGCAATAAAGAACACACCACCCAACCTCCACTTTCCTGCGAACGCAGGCGACATAGCCAACCCCATCGTCATCATGCGCGCCGACCAGACACGCTGACGCAGTAGAGACAAGGATCTACCAGAACCCAGTCTGAGTTCGGACACAACCGTCGGCCCTAAAGCAACAAGCCTGAATTGACGATGCTCTCCGTCGATGGTGTTCTTCCCTTGGGACGAATGTGATGAGTCTCCCGAAGCTGTCGCGTTCAGTAAACCATCAAATGAAGGCACGAGCGGCGAAGCATCCATACCGAGGATCGACATGTCGCACACGTTCTTGACAGGATCTTGTCGGATAAAACCTGACTTATCGCCTACATGAACCAAACGACATTCAGAACGGGCGGACAAGGAAGCAAAAACACGTGAGGTACATACCCATACCCGATGATTCGTACGTCTCATTGCCATCGTCCCCCGCGGCGTTGGTTGTGCGGAGACATGTCCACTTGACCTCTTCCCTCCCACGAACGCAGGCGACGCAGTCACTACCGCAGTAAGTGAGAAACCATCATCAATGCCCTGCGAGTTATCCGATGGACGCCACCAACGCCGCTGTCTGTTGGGGCATAATAGGTATAATAGGCACGACGTTCCACGCAGAGGCCACTTGCCATTTTGAAACGACGACTGTGACCAAGTGCGCGAGAGAAGTAGAGGTATGAGTACACCACAATGAAGTTATCCTGTAGCAGTGACATCTTGGGAGTCTCCAAGTTACAGAAGCCGTGGCGCACGGAAAGGATATTCCTGGAAAAGATACGCTGTGATATCGATTCCATGATTCCATGGCTCTACGGTGTAAGTATGGGAGCCCAATCCTGGCCGAGGCACACGTGTTCACAGTCGGACGCTCAAATGGGGCAGTTGTGCGACGGGGGCCTCAGGACGAGAATGTCACAGAGGTACACGCATAACCCAATGAGTCCGCGAGGGAAATGTTCGAGAAAATGACAAGTTCGTGCTTTCGAGGATATTTCTGCGCAGTAATGGGAAGAGTGGTCGCAAAGTTTTATACCCAACCCAAATAGACGGACGAGTCGTGCATGGAGGACTTGTACATGCGGGAACGCCATACATAACAGACTTCCGCCGTTGTTAGGAAAAGGCGATTCTGGTCTGCAATTCCTCAGTATTCACACAAGCCATGAACATCTAAGCACGTACATGTCGCCGACTGGACTCCTGAGAAGCAGCGTGAGTATCGGGAACACACGAGACCGCGTAGCATTTCGTGAAACGCGTTGCTTGTTGGGGACTCTGCCTAGAGCGTCACGAGGAGTTGATGAGAGACATCACGATGCGTGTGACTGACAATTCATCTGTTGGACAGTGTTGAAGGACATTCAACAGTGATGAACGTACATGCAGAGCTCAACGTTGAACCTTATTGTCTGTAGATCTGGCGAGCTTAGCGCATCATGCCATGCATAAAGTCATCCGGCGTATTTGGTTGGTGAGCGATGACAACCAGGAGATGTTCAACGGACTTGGTTCGGACATTCCCGGGCCAGTACTACGCGTAAAACGAACCTGAGAAAAAAAGTGTTACATACCAACCAACTCCCTTGGGCCTCGGGTCTCTGGTGCGTTGTGAGGAGCGCGGCGACTCTCAAATACCGAAAAGAGGAGCTCTAAGAGCGTGTTATACTGTATCCCACAGCGACATCCAATTGTAGGTAATATCCTCGATCTTGATTCAGTATCCTCTTTGTTTGACTTTGCTGTGCTTCGTAGAAATTTCCAAAATGCTGTAAGAACCTCCGGTCGCAGCCTAATAAGCGTGCCCCGACGTCGCAGGTTGAACGGTGCGACCGACACGTTGTTTCACCGGTAAATGATAAGCTGCGTTTGAAGGGACTATTGAGCCACAATCTCAGCGCGTTGTGGACATTCCCGAGGAACCTCGAGAGGCCATGTAAACGCTCTGCGAAACGAATTATGCGAGGAACGTCCAACTCACGTCAACTTATCAACAAATCGTGCGTTTGCTGTTTATGTACCTATTTGCACGTGCTGCCCGACGAGCCCAGAAGCCGTCATTGCTACGTCAACGGCACCCATGCCAGGACAGCTTCTTCTTATCTCCAGACTAGCTCCACGTCGTACGACGTACGGGGGGTAGCCGTAGGAACCCCAGCCAAGACAGGGGAATGCTAGCACCTCTTCCATGGTGCTCTTCATCTGTCTGCAAATGCGCTCAGGTGATCGGCAAGATACACACACAGCCCATCATTTGACGATCGTGTTGTTTCACAAAATTTGATGCAGGTACAATGTGTCACCCAATCAGGCGTAATCGGGCCTGGACCTGGGAACGCCCCTGTGGCTCCTTTGCGCCACGCTAAAATGGCAATTGAGCGGCGTACGGTGGTTGGCTGTGGCGGTTTGGCATGTTGGCCATGAGGATCCGTGGTGGAGAGTCTTATCATCGCACGGTGTGCCGGCGGCATGAGATCGCCGACCTTGATTGCACCCACTTATCAGCCACTGGCCGCGGTGGGATGAACCTCAACAATTCGGGCGTGACCGATTCTCGTGGCGTGGTGGAGAAGAGAATTCTGCCTCGGTATTCGGTACACGATATTTATGAGATATGGTCTCTCTGGTCGATCGAAGAAGCGATGGACTGGGGCAGGCCATTGAGTGGGGCACATGATCGATGAGACAGGAATAGTGCAACCCGTACATGACGGGCAGTCAAGTCCGTCCGGGTACTATTCGGAATCTTCCAAAAAGGACGGATAAAACTTGTCTTACTTCTCAAGTAGTTCCCCCATCCCGAATTCTGGCGACCTTATAACCTCTTGTGTATATCTTCCACGCTGCCATCTATTGTTATCCTAATTTGCCACCGTGATGATGGGGAAGCGACAGAATTCCCATTCAGACTCCAATGCTGGTGAGTGCGAGCGCCGAACTCGTCTAGGCTTATCTCGTTCGCGATTATCTGTACGTGGCTCGCAAGCGATGGATGGGCTGGTTCGGAAGGGTCGCCTGACCTCGTGTTTGATGGCCCTCTTCACACCCCCGCCGTACAGCTTTTTTTTTTCAATTTGATTAGCCTTTGTTAACTACTGCGGGCGTCGAACATCGACTCCACTTCATTCACATTGTTTCCTTTCCACCGTCGCTTCACAGCGACCTTGGTTTCCCTTCTTCTCCGTTTTCATTTCTCTTCTTCTCTTCTTCTTTGACCCTCGTCCATGTCTACCTCCGCGTCATCCCAGGGGGGCGCGTCCTCGAGCTCGTCCGTGGGGCAGGCATCGTCTGGTACCTCTCTCTCTCCTCGCTCGTCTTCTACTTCCTTGTCCGCCTCAGGCGCTAACGACCCGTCTGTCCCTCCCCCAGCATCCACCGCCCCCACCCAGTCTAGTGTAGGGAACCCGACCACTTCCGCCGTCTCCTCCCCTTCGTCAACGCCAACCACCACACCACAATCGAGCCCCGCACAAGCAACTTCTCCGGTGGCTCAAACCACGCCCTCTGCAGCATCCTCGACTTCAAGTCCGCTTGCCTCCACCACCGCACCGACAACCACCAGCACATCTTCGTTCACGTCCCAGGTTGCAACCACCTTTTCGTATGTTGTCGTGCTGTCCATGTGATTCCGCTTTTGACCATACCCCCTCTCTCTAGCACGACAGATCCTGGGGGTTCCATCGTCTTTGTTACCAGCACTGTTCCTGAAGTCATCACCACCACCGTCCCTTCCAGCTCAAGCGGCGGCAGCTCTAACAACACAGGCGTCATCGTTGGCGCCGTCGTCGGTGGTGTCGCAGGCATCGTAGTATTGACCCTCATACTCCTATGCATCCGAAGACGAACCCGCAAAGACGACTTCGACGGCAACTTTGACCCGGACCGTGTCATCGGCCACACCGACGGTGGGGGTGGCACACTCCCCAACGTCGACCTCGCAGACGATGTCACCCCGTTCCCCCCAAACCAGTCCATCGCCGAGCAAGGCAGCATGCGTCAATATGGTAAATCGCCGTACATCCCCGTGCCTTCTTCGTTTGGCCCAAGTGGACATGCCAGCGCCGAGTCTTACTCACCCGGGGCTGTGGGTGTCGGTTCACCTATCATGGATGGACAGCCTCGGAAGTATATGCAGCCTAGTGCTGGATTGCCACCTCCAGGTGCTTATGTACCTCCGATCAACATGTACGGCACGGGACCTGTAGACTGGCACACACCTCACCCAGGCGTATCACCACCTCCTTCGACGGTGAGCAACAACACGTCGTCGACACGTGCGGCCAAGGAACGTGAGGCGATGGGACGGAGCGGACAGGGTGCAGGGTTGAGGTTGGAAACCCAGCAAGAGGTCGCCGAGGGTAGCGGTGATGTGGTCGTACACCAAGATGCTGGTAGGGCGCCCATCGAGGAACACGTGCCACCCAGGGAAATTCCGCCCGCCTACGAGTCGATCCAGCGGGACTGAGGGTCGAACGAATGTCAGTCCGGTTTCCTTTTTGTCGTCGTCAATGTCATCATTGGCCTAGTTTACGTTTCTGCTTCTGCTCTGAAAGGTGACCATAGGTTGCTGTATTCGGACGCCCCCCTTTCTCTTTCTTGTTGATGAACCATGTTTGGAAAGGACTGATGAATTTATCTTGTAACAGACGCTTACTCGTTCATGGTCTCGACACACAGAAACACATCCTTCATGTGCCATAGCTTTTTGTGCTACACATCCAGAGATCTGGGTCTTCTTTCTTTACATGTGACATGCTTAACGCCCCCTCCATGGCCGACGTTTTTTTGTGACGACGCCCGTACGTATCGAGTCTCGAACTACTACCGTATCCCGAAAAGAAATCGCGGTTCGATTTTTTCTAGTACCCAACACACATGTACATGCCTCGTTGACGGCCAGCCTATTGTGTCTTTGACCCCTCTTGGCTCCCTTGCCTAGTTAGCCTCTTTCCATATACTAAAGCCGCGTTCTAGTTCGTTTTTGTGGTTGTTCTTGATGACGTTGATTCGTCGAGTTGGTTTGGCTCACGATCGGGTGCCCCTGAGGTTGTTCCTGGTGCCTGGTGGGCCTAGGCCTCGTGTCCAATGTTCGGACTATCACTCACCCCGTTGTGTCAGTGTCAAGTTGGACCCGAGTGTTGACGTCGGGCGGTGGTTGGTGGCACCATCGTTGCGCGCCGATTCGCCCGATGTTGATAGACTGCTTATGATTAGTAGTTGGGCCTATGTGATGGACCTGGTACCTTTCTAATGCAGTGGAGTTTAGTGTGTAGGACACAGCCTAGCTATACATACTTAGTATTAGCTAATGCCTTGCGATTCCGTCGGGTGGGACATTATGGCTTGGAGTTGATGCATTGATGACGGCGTCGTATGTGTGTGTGCGTGTTATACCACGACGGTCTGAATCACCATTGTGACATCGTTTCGGATATGTATGAAGCGGTTTCATTGACGGGTTGCACCCCATGCCCAGCGCCTTACGCCCGGGGTGGTTAGGTGGAATGAATTTGAAGGTAGGCTTCGTCTCAGCGGAAGCCAACAGTGACCCTTACCAGGCCACGGGCAGTGCGAACCCTTTTGGATTGTTCGGCCTGCGCGTTGTCGTCCCCATGCAGCATGCCCGTCCCTCACTGTCCACGAGCGGGAATCGGTGAACAACACTAACTGGAGCCATGAACATGACGGGAAGGCGAATAGTGACACCCTCGGTAATTGCCGTGTAGCCTCGGACATTAGCAGCTTCGTGAATTTACACGCTACGGACTCTCGAGTCTGGAACAGTCGCTGGTATCCCGCCCCAAAGAGAATGAGAGGTTCGAATTTGGTGAACATTGAGGATTTTCGGAGGGCTATGGTTATAACTAATGAGGTGGGGACTCATACTGTAGGTTGCTGTTCCTTGCCGGGGCGAGGCTCAAGCTCAAGGGGATCGATGTATGCTGTGACTCCCGGTCTCTCGAACTCCCGGTGCGTTCAGCCTCATGCATCTCGCCCTCGGAGTTGGATCGAAATAATGTGAAGTTTCAGAGTACAACTCCCGGTGAGCATTGGCCTTTTTGGCCGCATCGTGGCGGTAATTGATGAAGCCGGCACACCAGTGCTACAGGTTCAAGCTGGTCATTACAAGGATCTTGGCTTGGCACTGTGCCGTTTCAGGAACTATTAATTAAGATTTACTGATTGGGCAAACGTTTGTGCCTCCACCCGGTTACCTGGCGAGCGATTTCTGGGCGCGCTATATCACCCCCATCATCGATGGCTGATCGGAGCTCATGGATGGAATCTCTTCACAAAATCACACCATGTCGCTGGATGCTCCAATCTATCATGCTCAACGATCGTCATGAATGAGGAAACGATCCGTTTGTCACGAAGGTCTGGACCTCGGAGGATGAACGGTCATCGAGAAGCATCATAGCATTGGATCGGTGGTAGTAACCCGGTGACTGTAACCACCGAAATCACGTTCGGCGTGGAAGAACATCCGTTCGGCGTCAACGCCGTTGCCACGGTGAGCCCTGTCCGTGGTCTTTGCGTGGTCGAGCAAGGCTCACTGGGTACCGGGCACTCAGGTTGGGCGTCGAGGGTTCACTTCGGAATTCGCTCGGGCTTCCCCGCCCTGCTAGAGAACATGTCATATGGGCACCTGGTGAGTGATTTCTGGACGTGCTTTAATATTGTCAATGTCTATGGAGCACCTGGACGGTAACAATTAATTGGTCAGGCAAGAGGGTACGGAGTTAATTTCTTTTCGGTGAATGGATGGCTGTCTGAGAGGCATTGCGGTGTGGCAGGCTCAGTGGCAACCGTTGTCTTCATTGCATGGTGGAGAAAAGGTGGCTTGGCTGTTGCACCCGCGTCGAGAATTGACTGATGAAGTGCTTCCGCTATCGTCTGAGCGCCCGGTGAGTGACTTCTCCGCACACTTACTCTCGACAGGGGAGTACAGCGTCAACACCTGCTGAACAACTTCCTTCGTTCGTGGCTTCAACTTCTGCAACAGATGGCAAGGATAAATAGACACTCAATTTCCTGTGAGTGATGCAGAGCTTTCAATGGGTCGATAGCAGCTGGTTATATTCAGGCGACGATTAGAGGGGCTGTTGTTGGATTCCCACGAGTTCGCATTGAGGAAACAGCAGTTTTCTCTCAGGGCTGTACCCCAATTCCAAAAAACCACTCACGTAAACCCCTGAGTCCTTGCCTGGGATCAGTCATGAACTTGCGGGTCGAAGCATGGATTATTGGGTTGCAATTGGCACATATGATAAGTTTTATGTCGATAATTGCGTTGGTACTCTGGTTTGCATTGAAACCAATACTCAATGAAGGTCCCCTTCAGCTTCGTTTAGCACAGTAAACATACCATGTGCCTGGGTTCCCTTCTTTTACCTGAGTGTACACTTCGACCCTTGGCTTGACTGCCTCTGTTCTAAAAAATGAAGCATGCAATAGCGATTAAAATCTCGTTGTAGAGACTGTTTCCTCACAGCGCGAATAGCATCGCATCGTTCCTGTTCACCTTGGTCACCATAAAGACGGTTTACAGCTGAACCCTGTCATACCGAATCACGCTCAACGATCATGTGATTGCGGTCGACACCGTTGGGAGGCGACAAATCCAAATAACTGTAAATATGAACAGGTCGTGAGTCCGGGTCGGATGAATCTGGAACTATGTCGTCAATTCATATGGACTGGGATGAAACTTGACCTACCCGAGCTACACTTTGGGCCTTGAGAGGGTACTACTACGCCCGTTTCTTCGTGCACGTCAACGTCATGCTTGATACTGCATGGATGGTGTACGTTTCAGAGTTTCGAGCTAGCCGAGCGCCACACAGTCGGAGCAGTCAAAGTATTGCACCCGCGCAAACTCTTAGCGAACGATGACTACCTTTCAAGTTCCAACGGCAGGAAACGCGCAAGCTATCCGGCGCCGAGTATACTCCCTTCATCCCACACGCTCTACGTTGACTCGCACCCGCTGCGATAACCCGAATGTCGCCCGACAACGCGGTACCAACGATGCAGACAGCATGGATGGTCGTGAAGCAGGGTAAACCACGGGATGCGCTGGTCTTCCAATCGGATTTGCCAGTCCCGAAGCCAAAGAAGGGGGAGGTCCTCGTCAGGGTATACGCTGCGGCACTCAACCCTGTGTAAGCACTTCCCTGTCCTCGACGTTCTTCTTCTAACACGAAGTCCGTGTCGGACAACTCGCAGAGGATGGAAAATCATGGGTTCGCTGCCGAATGCTTTCTCAAAGCGACCACACCCTGCGGAACATGACCTTGCAGGCGTCATCGTCGACGCGAACGGCACGTCGTTTTCCAATGGCAGTGAAGTCATTGGTTTTATTCCTGTCTGTGAGCTTCACCCCTTTGTCCTATTACCCTCAGTCACGACGCTCATTACTACGCGACAGCTCTCCAGTTCAGCTCCCGTCAAGGCGCACTCGCTCAATACGTCACTCTCCCCACTGACCACGTCGTACCCAAACCCACCAAGCTCACCTGGGAAGAAGCCGCCGCCCTCCCTCTCGCTGCACTAACTGCAGTTCAGGCCCTCCGCTTGGGAGGATACGATCCCATGCGCGCTCTCAACGATACGTCTGCATCTACCTCGTCCAACCAAGAGTCGATCTTCATCAATGGAGGGTCCACGTCCGTGGGCATCTACGCAATCCAGCTTGCCAAGGCCCTCTCACTCCATGTAACCGCCTCTGCCTCGACGCGAAACGAATCGTTTGTTCGTGACGTCGGCGCGGATGCGTTCCTCGATTACACTGCCCGACCGCTCGTCGAGCAGCTCTCTGAGAACCCTCCAGAACCGCGGTTCAGCATGTTGTTGGATGCGGTGGGGTCGCTTGGTACGGCGTTGTACGTCAAGTCACGGGCATATGTGAAAAAGGGCGGCGTGTATGTGACAACGGGACCATGGCCTGATGAGAAAGGGTGGACGAGTCTGCTAGGGCGATGGGCTGGTGCCTTGGTGAAACCGTCCTTTTTGGGAGGTGCACCGACAAAGTGGAGGTAACTCGTACGGGGTGGTTGGGTTCTGTGATAGATGCTGACTGTGACATTTTTCCTGGGCAGATTCATCAGCGTAGTGAATAAGAAGGAGGATATGGAGATGTTATGTACACTGATCGAACGAGGTGAGTTCTCTGACTCTTTGTTCAAACCCATACATTTTGCTACATCGTGACACAGGTATACTCCGTCCCTTTGTGGACACTATACATGAATTCGGATCTGCGCTGGACGCGTACGATAGGCTATTGACAGGTCGAGCAACGGGCAAGGTGGTTGTCAAGGTCGATTGATGCGCGTGTTGGGGTGAAGCAGATCGACGATCGTACACTCACATGTTTGACTATAGTCAATCGCAAATTATATAGGTATTTCGAACGCCGGTATCGTCGTGGATTATAAGTCCGTATTTTACGGTCATTGTAGAGTCAACAAGAAAGTAGATGCCGACCAGTGTGTTATGGGTCAGAGCGCATGGATTATGGAAAGCCACTCACGCTCTGACCAAGCTTTTAAGGCGACAGACTAAAACCCATCATAGCTGCTCAAAGAGCCGTCCAGACGGGGACATTGAAGGAATAGAAGAGACGAACATCGAGACGTCCGGACATGTAACTCTGACGGGTGGCACTTACCACGGCAAATCCAGATCGGAGGCAAAGTCGAACAGGATACAGAGCACCGGTCCTTCAGTAGACACCGCATTGCAAGCACGTGTGCCAATCAAGGATTAGATGGCCAAGTTCTTAAAGCACTTGTTGAAAACATGGAACTGTCTCTGAGTCGACGTCGTGCGCAACAACGAACGTTCTGGATGACTCGCATGGGATGTACCACTTGCCGAAGATTTTTGCAGGAGTATTTGGCGATCCCCCTGGCTGAATCCCCCCAACTCGAACTGCGTCGTGTAGCCTCCGTTGTCCAAGACCGCGTCAGCCGTTCGGATTCGACCAAGGTATGTTCGAGAAACTGGATTGATTGAGCAGGAAATGGGCCAGGGGGTCGAGGTAGGTGTGCGTTTGAGTACAAGGTCCTTCAAACTACAAGAGCGTAACTGATGTCACAAAATTATTTCGGAACTTGGAAGGCATCGAGCTTTAAATTTAGCCAATTGGTCGCGACATCTCGAAGACCAAGAAAGCAGAAGAATTTCTGCTGGAAGGATAAGCTCGGTGTTCAAATGTTCATCTTCTTTCCGGACCCGATACACTCGGAGGTCGTAGTTGGTCTCGGAAACTCCCGGGGGCAGGGACTAGAGCGGCTGGGAGACAAGCATGTATTATTGCTAAGTAGGGTAGGAGAAATGCAGAGTGTCCAATGCCAACGTTGGTGAACTACTCAAAGTCTACCACAGTGAAGCACTGCTCGCCCCCCTGTGCAAGTTCTCTTGGGAAATAACATAACCTACCCCTCACGCAGTCTACCCAGGAACGCACAAAACGTGGGCAATCGTCTCCATACCATTCGGGAGAAGACAGTTTGCCCAGAACACCCGTGCACCGCTCTTGCGAAGCATCGATCGCAAATCGCATGACAGCAGGGAGGTCCACAGAGACATGCTGCAACATAGGACGTTGCCAGAGACCCCTCACATACCCATCATCCGAAAATTCAACGTAGCACGTCCAGTGTCTGTCATGACCAGAGAGAACAGAATCAGTGTTGAGAATGTCGTGCATATCAATCGCCATCGGTAACACAGCATTCATGTCGGTGGGCATGTGTTTGGGCAGCGTAAGGTCAACACAAGCGAAGCGCATATCCTTTCTGTCCATAAACTGCGACAGAAGTCTGATGTTTGTTGTTCCCCTTATAGGGTCAACGATCGAGTTTCGGATAACTTTGATGTCTTTGGGGGAACCATCGACAAGTCCTTCGTGGGACAGACTAAGGACCCCAGTCCCGTGATGTTCGGAACCAGTGTCGGTAGGTAGCGTAAATGCTTGTATAAGAGTTGCGAGCGAGGATGGCATGGCATTGCGTCGAACACCATGGATAGTGATAACATGCGTTTTCGTATACAGGGTGGTCCCACATTCCAGCACAGAGAGTTGAATCAGCAGTGATGTGGTCTATCGCTCAGTGAACACATGAGAATTGCTGATGATGTGAGTTACGTACCACCGGCATCGCTGAACTAAATGTAGGAAATTGATAAAACTGCCGTGTCCCCACATGAAAGACTATATGTTGGTCCCCAATATGTAGAAATGGGCCTTGACCACCATCCAACGATAAAAATAGACCAATGTGCTTCATAGGGACATCCAAGGAGAGTGAATGGTAAAGATGGCCGGAATCACGGTTGACGCGAATCTCTAAGAGTTTCCTGAAGAATAGAAGAAATGAACATGGAAGGTTTGAACTCGAACTCCTAAACATTCACATACCGCGGCGAAAACGGGCCATCATCAGTGGCATCATACAACAAGATATACAACACCGGTCCATCGGAAGATATCACAGTGCATGTACACCATCCATGGATTGGTGCATCATGTTCCCATAGGACTTGTTGAAGATGTGGCACGGTCCTCGAGTCGAGGTCATGAACGACAAACCTCCTGGATGACTCGCAGCCAATGAGCCATTTGCCATTTATCATCTTGGAAGAAGGCGGTGGCAGTTTCCCTAGATGGAGCTGGACGCCCGGACCATATCGCATAGGTTGTGTTGTCCACGACCGCGCCAATCGTTCAGACTTAACCAGAGTATGTTCCAGGAACCGGGCTGATTGGGAAGGAAATGGTCCAGGAGGCCGAGGTAGATGTGCATTGGCATACAACGTCCTCCAAATTATGGGAGTGTAAGTAATGTCACGAAACTGTTTTGAAACCTAGAAAGTAGCGTAGCATCAAGATTAGCGAGGTCAATTGTGGGGAAAAGGTGCTCACCGTACGCAAGCGGACGACTTCTCGAGGGCCGAGAAAGCAGAAGATACGGTAGAGGAGCTCCGCTGGTATTGTGGACTGGGCTTTCATCTTTACGACGACATGAGTAAGTCACAGCAACTTATATGCTTGTTGAACTGCAACAAGACCAAACATTGATTGTAACAACAAAGGAATCGAATACGTACGTATCGGTACACATATGGAATTGGCAAACGCGCAGATGCTGGCAACCTACTCAAAGTCTATCACGACAGCTACCTCACTGGACCGCCCATCCCTGCCCCAAACAAACTTTGCCTTTTCATAACACATCCTCCCTCTTACACCGTCCACCCAACAACCTATGAGAAGACGTAGACCAATCTCGTACAACGCAGAGGGTAACAACTCTCCGCAAACAGCCGTGCACCGCTCTTGTGATGCATCGATAGCGAATCGCATGTCCCAAGTTTCGATCCCGAGGCCAGCTTCCATATTAAGCTGCCACAACCCCCTCACGTACCCGTCATCCGAGAATTCGATATGACGAGTGAACGAGAAAAACGAAGCTTCGTCTACCTCGAAGATGTCGTGCGTACGTATCATCATTGGCAAGACCGGGGTTGTGTTGGCGAGCAAGTATCTTGGCAGCATGAGGTCGATGCAAGATACGCGGATGCCCTCTTCCACGAATGAATGGTCTAGAAGTCTGATCGCCGCCCCATTCGTGGGATCGACGACAATGTTTCGTATGACGTTAGCCATGTCGTGTCTGCCTAGCATGAGTCCCTCGTGAGAAAGACGGAGGACGCTAGTGACGCCATGAACAGCGGTTGCATCGGTAGGCAACACAAATGTTTGTACAAGAGTGGACATCACCATAGTATCGCGGAAGACATCGGAGAGTATGACAATGTGTACTTTTGTAAACAAAACGTCGACCCTGCGAAGTCGAGAGTCGGGCGGAGGACTACTCTGATGTTCGATGAGCGTGTGAAACTTGTAGGAGATCAGCTACGTGCCAGTGCTGGGCCAGGTGGAAGAAATTCATAGAATTGTTGCGTCGCCACGTCATATATCAGGTGTTGGTCTGCGATATATAAAAATGGTGCATGACCACCTTTCAGTGACACTTGTTTGTCGTGCTGCTTCGTGGGAACCTCCAAGGAGAGCGAGTTATATAGAAAATCGGATTGATCATCCAAACGAAATTCCAATAATTTCCTGAGAAATAAAAGAGGTGAGTGTGGGTACAAGTTGCGACGAGTCACATACCATAACGGATATGGGTTTTCATCGGTGGAAGAACTGAACACGATACAGAGTACGAGTCCACTATTAGACACTACAGAGCATGCGTCCCAACCATCAATCGGTGCATGATGTTTCCATATGACCTGTTGAAAACGAGGCACCATCTCCGAGTCAAGGTCGTGCAGCACGAACCTCCTGGATGACTCGCAACCAACGAGCCACCTGCCGTTTATGATTTTGAGAGTTGTTGGCAATTTCCCAAGTCGAATGTCTGTAATCGAAACGTATCGCGTATCCTGTGTCGTCCACAACCGCGCCAGTCGTTCAGATTTGATCAACGTACGCTCGAGAAACCGGACTGATTGGGAAGGGAAGGGTCCAGGGGGACGCGGCAGACGCGCACCCGCGTACAACGTTCTCCAGAGTGCGGGATCGTAAGTAAGATCACGAAATTGCTTCGAAACCTGGGAAATAACGGCACGATTAAGATCTGAGAAATCAGTTGAGAGAATGAATGCTCACCGTACGCAAGCGGATAATATCTATGGGAGATAGGAAACAGAGAATGTGGCAGATGACTTCTAGTGGTACGCTGAACTGGGCTGGATCCATCCTCTGCGACGGTATCAGTCCAGTACCAAGTGGTCTTCGATCTTTGAGCACCAGCGGGTATTCAGTGCTTAGCATACAAGCTACGGAGTATACATGTCGGTTTCGCAAGAACTTCCCGTTGATTGTGGTACCAACCTGGATGTAGACTCAAGTCAATGGCAGTAACTCGGAACGTTGCGTCTGTCAATGGGTGATGTGACACATTAACAGAAGGCTGATGCGTCGGGTGCTTTCCGATACGTGGGAACATTGGCTATTGCCGTAATGACTCCATCGAGCGCGATCAGAATTGGCAGGTTCTAGAATAGTGAGCGATGTCGCAGGTTACTGGTCGCACATGATGATAACTTACACAGTACTCTTTGTTTGACCGGAGAACTCGCGCCTCAAACACAGGCCAAGATTGTGGCGGTCCCAAGTAGAGGTGGAGCAACATAACATCTGCTGCGGGTTCCGTGTTTTAGATGGCGCTTGCATGACGGTTTTTTCAGTAGGTACTAGGAATACAGCCTTCAGAAGCCAAGATGCACACGTTCATTACAAAAAAAAATTCAAACCATAGCAGCTTGATCTTACCTTGCCCTGGTCAGAAACAACTAGTCACCATCTTCAATACTAGAAACACCTCTTCAACACCAAAATCACGTAGATTTGTATCGGCGGACGTACCGTCGACAATAGCGAATCACTAGGCTCTTCTCGGTCACCCGGATGTTGCGTGCCGCGATCGGGTTTCTCAGCAGTGCACGTCCTGCTGCAATTAACACCATCCAACCCGGTGAATCATTCGTGCTACCTACTGGAATTTTAGTTTCGATGGATTATTGCCAGCTACCGTGTTCGCAAAGATTGAAGCCGCATACTGGTTGGAAATAATAATAATATGCATTCGATTCATCCTCCGTCAAGAGAGAACATGGCACGGGCATTGTACCACTAGTGAACACATTTCGGATCAGTGCTGAAGGCAGGTTCTTGTGCAGACTCTCGTTGGTAGTACTCACCAGAACCGATGACCCCCAAACGCGCAGGCAAACGACCAACATATTGACTACGTCCAATACAATGGAGCGCACAAGGTGGACAGCGGAAAAGACCCATCCTGTCGCTTCTGAAATTCGGTCACAGTATGCGCTACGCGTTGACGGAATCAAGCAAAACGGTTATTGCAGAGAAACATGGTGGAGAGATCAGAGTGGTCAGAAGCACCTGAACGGTGTACGTCGGAAGTCCCGTTTGCACAAGCTGTTTTCTCATGCGTCGGAGTATGAAAGGAACACGGCTTGAGACTTGACGCACTCCTTCAAAGTTCAAACACAGTCAAGATTGTATCACATAGACATTTTCCATGAATTTCACAAGCTATATGTGATTTTGGCAACAGCCCTATGGTTGTGGTCACCCGACGATAGCTCGACTTCGATATAGACCTAACGATCACCATTCTGCTCAAACGGTTTTCACAGAACAACACTTGCAGCTAGCACGCTCTTGACATTGCTCTGGCAGGCAAAGTCACTTTCGGTGAGGCGGCTGGGCCATGCTGTGTCAGGGTGGCACGCTGCAGCAACTTGCCCAACGTCTTTGAGTAATTTCGCAGTACCTCTCTCATGACACACATTGTGCTGATGTGACTCATTCAGCGCCGTCTAGAGGCAGCGGAACTCACCACTGTTGGACATTCATGTCGCCTCACTGCGTCACGTCTGAACCTTGCCTGATGATGAAGCGCCATCATTCTTCACGGTGCAATTATCAATCACATAAATGGCTGGAAAGAATGTACGTATCACAAACAACTTCATGGACTGCAGTGCCATGAAGAATACTAATCTGCTCTGACTGTGATTACCATAGCTACGGGCTCTTATTGGATATCTGAGTGACATTATGGAAGCCTACTTTGTCATTCTAGGAGTGCCTCGCTCTCAGACGCAATGGCTTGTGTGCCCTGAATATCTCCGAGGCATACCTGGAACATCCCTGCCTTGCGTAGGTTCTCTACTGATGGGTCCTCGACCTCTACCATGTGTTCATGTAAAGTTTGTGAATGTGCTGCAATCCACAGTGTCTCTAGGACACTGGTACCTGTGATAGATGCACGTGGCCGAATAGTTCTTGAGGGAATGCCAGTAAGCCAGATGACCATAATGAGCAGGATCAATGATGCTGCTGAAACAAATATGACCTCAATAGAAATGAGATCCAAGTTAATGGCTGAGTAAGTCAAATACTACTCACTGGAACTTCATTGATCTATTAAATCCCCTTGGTGTTAACACCAGGCCTTCATGTTTGGATTTACACACTTACATTCAGTCTCCATTTAGTAACCACCTGCATAACTTGGCTTTCACCAGATATTCTTTCAAACCCTCCTGGTTCAGGTCCCAGTTGACCACCTGAAGGAATGATAGTTATGTTATAAATTCCATCAAGTTGTGCTGACACTTACTAATCCAAATCAAAGCTGCTATAGATTCTTCAATTCCTTGTTGAAGCTGGTTTGGAGTAAGGGTATAAAGAGAATCATTTTGTGCTGAGAGTGATATACTATTGACAATAGTGGTTTAGTTTCCATTGATTAATACTGACTGTTGGATAATCAACATACTTGTTTCTCAGTGAGCATCCTATGTATCCATTCTGAGGACAAATGGCAAATGCAGTGTTTCCATATACCAGATTAACCTGTTTCAAAAGGTTATACCGATAATTATTTTTATATAAGAAAACCTTCAACTTACTAATGATGCCAGGTCTGAGGATCCACCAGCTCCTTGAGGTAATAATTTCCAAGATTGTGGAGGTGACTGGACTGGCTCTTGGATGAGAGTATTAGTTTGGAGGTCCAGTGTGGCAAGCTGTGCTTCCGGTGTTAGAGTGCATGCTGCTAGATGGGCCAGTACTGGAAGACTGTCATCTATGAAAAGTAAATGACATGGTTATGAAATTAACTAAGCTTCTAATACATACTTTGGGCAATATTGACATCAAGACCCCCAGTATTATTAGCAAGTACTTGATCCAGTTCAACATCAGTTGTGATTAGAAAGAATAGATACTGATCACATGATGGGCATGCACTTGGGGTGGTAGTCTGGTAAAAAGAAGCTCTTTCTAAAGTTTACAATAAAAGAAGAGGTACTTGCATCAGTAGGTGAAAGATAGGCAATCTGGTTTCTTCCAGGTTGGAATGCCTGCCCTATAATATTTCATTTAAATAAAGCTCAAGGAAAAGCAAATTAACTTACCATCAAGTAAAAAGCTTTCATTGCCAATTCCATCAATAAAAAAGTTGAGAGTGAATGATTCATCCAAGGTGAAAGTTGTAAGATTTGATAGTAATCCACAGCTTGATTGAATAGAAGTTGCATTGACAATAGCAGTGGTGAGGGTAGGATCAGTTGTGTTGATGATATCATAGACAGTGTTGTTGAGTAGACCAACAGTCTCCAGGTTTGCCAGCAGAGTACTTGGTGGTACAATCTGGCTTGGTCCTACCCAGGTTCCATTTGTGAGAACAGAACTGTTGGGCCAAGTCACTGTTGACTGGACAGAGATAGTTGAAGTGATGTTAAAAGCAGTAAATTGCAAAATGGTGGTGGAAGTGATATGAAGGACTGAGACACATGCCAGGTAGATTGCTATGCCCAGCAAGGTCCAGAAAGAGGATGTTGTTTTTGTTTGTTGCCAAAGTGTGTGAACAGCAGCTCCAATGCCAGTCCATGCTTGAGAGACATCATGAACTGCTGTTACATAATGCCATTGTGCAATTATAGCTGACATAGCAAGTTGCTGTGTGACAAACACCAGCCCAGCAGTGTATAGCTGAGTAAAACAAGATATATGTATTATATATGGGAAATTAAAGAGACAAAGCACTTACAGTGTAAAATGCTTGAAGGGATATACTCAAAGCAGTGATCACCCATGGATTGTCAGTTGCCATTACAACATGATGTTCTGGATGATGCATCAACAGAAAAATCAAGACCACATGGAATGCCAACAAAATGACATGAAGGATATAAGATAGGCAATGAGCAAAGAATTTTTCTATAAAAGATGACAACAATTTAAATTCATTTGATGTTTAGTAGAATGTATGGCAACAAACCTCTTGCAAACTCTTGCCAAGCAGGAGCATAAATTGTCAGCTCAGATTGAATGCCATCACCATTGTCTTCATGGCTTGTGATTGGTTGAAATGCCAAATCAGCAAGAGAAACTTCAGCCTTCATCCCTCCTAGCCTCAGCTGATCAGCAATAGAACTGCCAATGGTCTTCATCAGATCTTGCAGAACCTTGGAGTGTGTAGAAATCCATATCAATTCCAAAACACCAAAACTTGTTACTGATGTTTTGGAAGATGCTGGACCAGAACCATGAAACACCTGAGCAGCAATGGCCAAGAGGATAAGGGAAGCAACCAAGCCAATGACAACCTGCAAATAAATATATATTAGGATTTACACATTACAGGGTAAAACCTACTGATGGAATGTTTACCTGGAACAGGATAAAAAAGTAACCTTAACAAAAAAGAATAAGAACATACATTCAATCTGAGCTCAAGTATGGAATTAGTCACAAAGCTCTCTCCTTGAATCTGTTGGTAACCTCCACTTGAAGTTCCAGCTGCACCAGCTGTTGAGATGGACAAATGGTAAACATTATAAACATCAAGATTTGGTCAGTTACATACCTAACCATATGAATGTAGCTGCAAGTTGTGCAACAGCATTCTCGAGTTCCTTACGACCAAGAACAATTGGGGAGGATGGTGTTTGCAATATTTGAGAGGCACCATGGGTAAATTGAATGCCTAGTAAATTGTTCAAATACCTATGATGGACAAATCAGCTGTAGAAAATTTTCGAAGAAAACAAAAAAGTTACACTTGATCCAGAGCCATATAGATACATTCTGGAAATATAGTGGAATCTTGGATGATTTCACAATATATAGGGTCATTTGAGAATCTTGTTTCAGAACCAAACCCATTCTGCGCAGCATGAAGCTACGTGATATCAATTAGCCGATCTATAATACAAGATAAAAAGATTGTTACATACTATGCGGGTCAACTCTGTGGTTGGACTTTGTGACCAAATGGACCATGGGTCAGACTGAGGATCAAAAGATGGAGATAGAGTTTCGGCAGTCCGTCCATTCTGCATGGGAAGATAAAGGTCGGAAGATGTTGCATTGAGAGTACACGCAGCGAAATATGTCGGGATTGACAGATTGGAAGGTACTTTTCCAGTAGTTGAGCTAAGAAGACCCCCAATAAGCACTCGAATCTTACTTTGAACTTCACTTCTGTTGGTGGTGGTCAACGTAATGACTTCATTAGCTAGGTTTCCGAGTTGTATCTTAGTAGCGACTTGAAAGCCAACATAGTCATAGTTTGTCTGCAAAATTCACAGAACGTTTCCCTTCATAGTGCAATCACTACTCACAGTGAGTTCGGAAGGTCCGAGGTTGAGAAAGTCCACCAAGTTTGCGAATTCTGGCCGGATATATTGAGAAAGTGGAGTAAACTCATATTCGAAATCTGCATACCTGCGGCCGGCAGAGCAACTTCACCAATCCCACTGATGTTGACGAAATAGGTGCCCAAGGTGGAGTTCCACATCCCAGCTGAATTATTTGGAAGAAGACCGCATTCGGCGGTGATACTGGTTGCATTCACGACGGCCCCGGTGTATATGTAACCGGATGATGGTACGTCATACAGAGTGCTCCCACTCAACCCCTTCGCAGTCGGTATCAGTGGCCACAATGCCAACAAGGGGGCAACCGTCCCCCAAGTAAGATCAGAGAGGTTCACCGACGGCGGAGGCCACGCCAACGTCGACGGAACGGCTGTCGACACCGTATGGTTGAAAGATTCGAATTGGATGACTGATGAGGAGACGATGTGTAGGGCAGAGACGGCGCCGAGATAGATCAACGTCGAGAGGACCGCCGAAGGGGCTGATATGACCTTGGTTTGCTGCCATACAACGCCAATCGCAGCTCCGATTCCGTTCCACGCGCCGGAAATGTCGTGGACGGCCGTGAGCGTCTGCCGTTTCGACATGGCTGCGGCGATCGCGAGGCGTTGTGTCATCAAGACGAGCACTGCGGTGTATATCTTTTCGACGGACACGGCACGTATGATGTCAGTTCGCATCCACAGAACATGTTCGTGCGACGCACCGAATAAAACGCCTGAAGAAGCGCCTTTAATGCGATGCTGGCGGTGGTGTTGCCAATCGAGACCGTGACACGATGTTCTGGGTGCATGAACAACATCCCAACCAGCACGATATGGAACGCGACGAGGAGCACGTGAAGAGCGAAGTTCCAATAACGAAGGGTGCGAAGGCTATGGTTGCTTTGAGGGGAAGGACGATCCCGGCGGCCGTCGCCCTCATGGAGAAGGGCTGCGTAAAAGCGCGCACATGGTTAGTATTGTTGAACGCACAGAACGGGAGCGGAAAGGGATGCTCTACCTTGAGTCAACGTCGTGTCTATTTCTGGAGTTGTCGTAGGCTGTGTGTCGTCGTCCGAGAACGAGGCTAGCCTATAGCCAGAGCCAGAGCCTGCGCCGCGATGGCGCGGCGTCAACGAAGCACGTGCTTCGGTCATATCTGTAGGCGTCTTATAGTAGTCAATTCGCAAGAAGTGATTTCGAAAAGAGCAGGGCGAGAGCAGTTAAACGAGTCGACGAGCGAGGAGGGGAACGGTGAACAGTGAAGATACCCGCAGCCTGAAGGATCATGGCGGCTGTGCAGCATACAACGTGCCGTTACATGCGAGAAGAGTGCCGCGCCAGGAGATTGGGGCGCTGTCACCGTATCCTGCTGAAGCAATCAGGCACCGAACTTCAAAGATGGGCTACCTTGAACATTCCCCCTCAGCCCAAACCTTTGGTACTGACTCATCGTGAGTTGTAAACGCTCGTGCCAATCGCGAATATCCCGGAGTCCCTTTCGCAGTTGGACGAGTGTGGCGCAGCAGCATCAGGATCGGCTAACGTCCAGTCACGAATTACGTAGAAGACCCCGAAACCAATCAGCAACCTCGTGCACGAGTGAACGATTTCTGTGGGGTTGAAAGAAACCTACGGTCACAAATTCTTCACGATTGCAGTTCATTGCAAGTACTACATTTAATAAAAGATATAACCCAAAGACCAAATGACGTGAACAATGCGTGGCACCATCACCCATCTTCGAATCATGCGCACCACACCCTTATTCCCGCGCTAGATCCCTTTCCGCCTTGGCCCTCGCTGCACCTTCCAGCTCGGCATACGTCCCGCTCTTGAGACACATGTTTCTGAATATACCATCCTCTTTTTGTATCAAGTTGAGCGGCGTGTCACACTCGGCGATCTGTGAGCATTTCAGTACCGGGAACGCGCTCGACCGAAACGTAAAAATGTTGAACTCACCTCACCCTTGTCCAACACAACTAACCGATCGTAATCAATCACTGTCCTCAACCGATGGGCAACTACACCAAATCCTCCTCGTCAACACATGGGGACATTCAAGTCAAAGGATAAACACGTACCTGTCAACAACAACGAATCCCCGAACTCCTCCCTAATCGTCGCCTGAATCTTCGCGTCTGTCTCAAAGTCAATACTGCTCGTCGCCTCGTCGAGCACGATGATCGAGCTTCGTCTCAGCAACGCACGAGCCATCGCGATCAGCTGTCGTTGACCCTGGGAAAAGTTGGTACCACCTGCAGAAACTTGGGTGTCAAGGGAGATCTTGGTCTTGACGTCTACTTCGGTGGGGGAGGTCGAGGCTGCGGAGGAGGTACCGTCTTCTGCGGGCGTCGACACTCCACTGGGCGTCCGTGAGTTGCGTTGTGATTGGTAAGCGCTTTCGCTCAGCATTTGAACGCGGTAAAGAACATCCAGGCACTCCGCGTCATCATGTTCACCTGTAGATAAGATGTGAACAACAGCAATCACCCAGTCGTTCCCAAGTACTCACGGAAGGGATCCAGATTATCTCTCAATGTCCCAGAAAACAATGTTGCATCCTGAGGAATAAACGTCTACATCTCCGAGTCAGCCTCGAGCTGTCTGATGCACCCAAACACCTCCAAATACTCACCAAACGCGATCTTAGATCGTGAACGCCAATCTTGGAAATGTCAACCCCATCGATCAAGATCCTTCCCTGCACTGGGTCCACAAATCGCAAGATACTCATGGCCAACGTCGACTTGCCGCTGCCAGTCCTTCCAAGGAGACCTACCCGCTCCCTCGCGTTAAGCTGGAACGAGACATTCTTCAATACTGCCGGAAGCTCCGGGGCGTACTTGATGACCAAATCTTCGACGCTGATCAACGGGTTGGAGCTCGTGCTCGAGGGCCAGTACGCAGGTGGACGGCTCGATTCGATGATTGCAGGCGGTTCTTGGGGGAGATCGAGGTATTCAACGACACGCTCGACTGAGCTGGTCGAGAAAACGTTAGGGCGGGTAGAATGACTATTCTGCGTAGGAGTACGTACTTTAAATCGAGCTCGAGAGCAGTCCAGAACCGACATGCCCAATACACGCTCATTGTGAACGTCATTGCACTGGTAATACAAACACCGGCAGTACCCGCAGTGACGTATCCAGAGAGGGAAAACAGTGTCGTTATGAAGACAGCGAGACCACCGAGAGTATCAAAGTTGAGCAAGAGCCATCGATTCGTCATCCAGAAATTGTACCACATCTACGAACATGCAAGTCAGTGCCATGTGGAGTAAAGAAGGATTAGGAAACACTGACCTTCGTCGTCACATCAATCTTGCGGTGCAGGTCATCCATAAACCGGCGCTCCGCCGAGAACGCGCGTACGGTCACAATACCCTCCAATAACTCTCCGAATCCAGAGAAGATCGGCGACCGAGAGTTGGACTCCATACGACGGAGATCACGACCTGTGTTCAAGTACCCAATAGCTAACAATCGATAAAAGTACCCAATGACGATGGCGGGGATAAAGAACCACGGGAACACGAAGCTACAAGTCCAAATATATTGTAATGAGTTTCGTTGTCCAATGAACAAGAAAAGGACGTACGCGACCGTGAGGATGGCGGCCGCAAAGGTGGCCAAGGACGAGTTCACAGCCGACAACGAGTTTGCCAAGTTATTGTCTATCGTTTCGACGTCCTTTCCAAACCGGTTCAACATACGACCTGTTGCCCTCTCAGCCACTTAACGATATAGATCAAGTAAAACCTCACCTTGAGGTGTAATGTCATGCCAGCGCATCGTTGCTTTCACCACACCCTCCAATAGCTGTCTGAAGATCAACCTCGACGCCCTCAGCGCTCCCGTGGCCTGTACCGCAGTCGACAAGATACTGACGATCGCCGTCGTGAGACCGATCGCACCGTAGACACCAACATAAAACAGTGGGTTCTCGTTCGCGTCGGGAATATTAAACCACAACAGCTTATTGGTTTGAACATGGAAGTAGGGATTCGAGTAGTGCGCGATGTCGTGCGAGGGAAGGAAGCCATTCATTAGAGCCTCATTTTCCGTCAAGACAATGGAGGCGAAAGAATATGGCGCAGGCGTCGTGCTGTTACCGTACGCCTGACCCCATTCCTAAACATGTTTCATTGTGTAAGTATCGGAAGCAGTGGGCCTCACTCAACAACACTCACCCGAACCCAAAGCTTCTCGATAACTCCCAGACTCTGCGAACAGATGATCAATATTGTCAATGCGAACCACGTCCGATAAGCTCTGCGAAGCAATTATGAGCGACCTTTGCCTGCAGTCGACAAAAAAAGATAACCTACGAGGCCTTCAGATACGCGTTATAGACCGACCATTTGACACCGCCGGTCTCCCTGTGTTCATCCTTGATGAGCTTTCTTGGCTTCTTCGACCCGTCCTTTGCGGGCTCCGCAGCGGCAGCATCCACCGGCGTCTCACTCGCATCGACGGGCTCCTCCTGCTTTATGTCCGCTTCCGCATCCTGGGTGATAAAGTCAAGAACACCCTGGACACGCAAGTCTTTCACCGCTCCTTGGGTATCAATCCGTCCGTCAAGCATTCGCACTACGTAGTAAGCACCAGGGAGGACCAGTTCGACATGATGTGTAACTAGGATCTAGGGTATAGGTTAGGTACATGTCTGAATTCAAAGGGAGCAGAACTTACGACCGTACGGTTGGCTAGGAGAGGCCCGCGTAAGAGCTTTTCATACAAGAACCTCGCGGTGTGGCTGTCCTGTACACCATGGCGCCATCAGCGAGGCATCATAATGAGAAAAGTCAGGAACATACGACGGCACTCAATGGATCGTCCAGTAATACGTATTTCGTACGAGCATAGACAGCGCGAGCAAGCGCGACGCTAGAAAAGTTATCATCATACATCCATGTCCAGACGATCCACCCCTAAACTCACCGAGCCTTTTGTCCACCCGACAAACTCACACCCCTAGACAAGACATTCAATACAATGCTAGTGCTTCCATGAATGAAGCCCACCTTGCGCCGATCTCGGTCTGGTCCCCATCTTCGAGAATATCCAAATCAGGCGTCAGTGCGCAACATTCCACGACCGCATTATATCTTTCCTCGTCGTAGGGGTACCCAAACAGAATATTGTCCTTGATTGATTGGTGTCGCAGCCAAGGAGATTGTGCAGCATATGAGATGGCGTGCATGTTGCCGTGTTCGTCGATGTTGGAGGTATTCTTCGACATGATAAGTTTTCCATTGGTGATCGTCATTTCACCTAACAGCGCCAGCTAAAACAAATAAGTACCTCGACTCCTCTCGCGGAGAGCAACTCACCAGCAACGCAGACTTGCCACTCGCAGTCGGACCGGTGATCAGCGTCAGCTCACCCTCGGGGAATCGTACCGAGATATCCCTCAGTTCAAACTTGTGAGCCTCGACCCCAGACAAGCCCGATAGACTCTCCGCATCGACTACCGTGCTGGTGGTATCACTTGAGCTCCGGCTAGCACCAAACCAGCCGTTTTTGGCATTCCCGTTCTTTTTGCCCTTTCCCTCGTCCTTGGTTTCCTCCTCCGGGACTTCATTCCACTTGAACGTGCCGTTTTCAATCGCAAGACCATCGTTGGTGGCGAGAGGGTCTACTGGAACCCAAACACGCTTAATAGACGAGACCTGTTCTGTCACTTCCTCCTCTCCCAGATACGTCTCAATGCGTTTCAGCGCCACACCGGTCTAATCACACGAAGAAGCAAGTAGATAAGCTGCCATTGTCGTGCACAGGCGCGATAGACCTACCTGAAGTATTTGAACAATCCAAGCAGGAATGATATTCAATGGTTGACTGTTCAATGTTGATAAGGGCGAAAGCGGGATACAGACGGAACTGCATCATACCGGATCATGCCAAACAATGCGATAGAAGTGAACGCAACCGCAGTTGTTAGCTGGTTGCCCTGGTACACATACACGAAGAACGAGATGAGGGAAACAAATATAGGCGCCGAATTCCAGATACTGGTGAACATGATCGAGTTGAGACGAGCTGTATGATTGGAGTAATGTCACCACGTTGCAAGACCATCCGATGTTTGGCTACGGATTGGAATGAAAGTTTGACTTACATTTGACCATCCAATCCATCTCGACTCCTCTCGCATCCATCGCCCGGTCAATCCATCGATCCTCCCAAGCAAAGAACTTGATGAATTTCACGGCGCCGATGAGTTCATTCAAGACCGCCATACGCTTATCACGGGCTGCAGAAACGCCTTTTTGGATGCGAATGCTGCGCCTCATGACATAACTATTCAGCGGCCATCCGACGAGCACGACAATAAAGCCTGCGAACGCAGAAATGCCAAGGAGGCTAGAGACTAGATGAACTTATGACTTGCAAGACACAAAAGAAGACCTACTTGTACAGAAATACGGAAGCGATAATGATTTCAAAGGGCCCTGGGTCACAGTTATTATGAGAATGTGGCCGATCGCGTGTTAGGCCTACCTCCGTAGATGAAATACATTCCCGAGACCATCATGGCGATCCTGTTTGCATCGACGGCCATTAAATTGACAATCTTGCCAACATCGGCACCAGCCTTGGGTTCATCTCCCGATGGGTCCTCGGAGGGTTGGATGCCAGCCTTCTTCTTCGAGTCCTCTTTCTGTTTGTCCTTATCAATGACGCCTGAATAGTCCTTGCGCTTGAGGGCTTTGTCATAGATGGCGGCCATGAGCTCCATACGCATTCGCGTGGCGGCGCGTCTGCCGAACCAAAGATGTTGAACATCTGCTTCAGCCTGAGATCGAACTGATTATATGCACCAGACATAGAAGAAGGGAAGGGGTATACCTTGAGTACCGTACAAAGGAAAGCCAAGAAGGCGTATACGTATGCCCGCGCACGCTGCTCCTCGGTAGCGTCAGGTTTGATGGATTCCAGAATGATCCTGGACAGGAACTTAGTCGTTAACATAATGACACGAAATCTACCTACTTGAGGAAGAATGGAGATGCATAGTTGAACAGGACGCTGACAAACGTCAAGCAGAAGTCGACGCTAGGAAAGGGTAAGAGTCGGAGCAGATATAGAGGCCGAGATGCATACATGAGGTCCAAAGAGTTTGCCCAGAAAAGGCGACGGAGAAGAGATGTTCCCCTGAGAAATGATCACAAATCTGTCATTGCATGTGACGACCGGAGTAAACATACTTGATGGCGGTGAATTTGGTGAAGACCGGGCGGGACTGCTGCGTTGGACTGAGATCCCAGACGTCTTCCTCATTCATGGTCGTGTTGGTACCACGCCTGATGAGCGGGTAGATCCAACTAAAGGTGACCCACTGGACGATGGTGACGTAGTCTTCCGGGGAATATTTGACAAACTAGGCGCATATGTGCAGGTCAACGACACGGGGCAGGGCAATAGCGTGACACTCACGATGTCTCGCTTGTCGATGCGACTATTTGGGAGTTCCACCGGCATTGTTGAGATGAGTGCCAGCTCGATGACGGTAGCGACCAGATTGAATACCAGACCGGCAAGCCTAACGCGGGGTCCGAGAGGCACATGAAAGACATTGTGGTCGTAGATGATACCACCGAGAATGATGACCCCAAACAGGAAATGAAACAGGTAGAGGAAGAAGAGGTCCAAGTGGGCGGTGGCTTTGGGCCAGAAAACGGACTTGCACACACCGTAGACCCAGGTGGAGCCAATCAAAACGGCACATACGCCCGTCCAGGTGTCCAGCTCGTGGGTAACGAGAATGTATGCGCCAGCAGACAGCCAAAGAAGCGCTTGAACGAGCGCAACGAACGCGAGAGCGACGGTGCGCCAGAGCGGGACTGCGCTGTTTGTGGCCACGTCGTCTGGGACGGGTTCACCGGCATCCAGAGCCTCTGCCTCGCGGAGAGTGAGGAACTTGTGCAATGGCAAGGTGGCTACTCGGACAAGCCTTCTCGCGACGGCAGGGAGTGGGATGGGAATGGATAAGAGACAAAGGGCGGCAACGAAGACAGCGGGGGCAAGGGCAGCCCAGGATGCACGGATGCACGGGTCAGACAGGTCGAGGGGACTCGTCCCCCCGCAGAGCTGAAAACCGTCCATGCAGTCGATGACTAGAATGACGAACGCTGCCGAGTTATACAGCAATCAAAGTTGGAAATGACAAATAAATATTATTTTCCGGAATGATTTGCTAATCCATCTCAGCATCGACAGCGACGACGACGACGACGGCGACGATGGAATCCCTCGACCTCAACGGACTCGCGAAATCGCTCCCTGCATCCAACTTTGAGAGGGCGGAAAAAGACCTCCTCAACAACTTCAAAGGTTCTTTCCAACTCGTTCATGCAATTCCACCCACTCATATTCCTTTCCCCAGCTGCCGCACTCAGTATCACAACACTCTACAGATCGTCGCGGCACGCTTCTAAGCGCGCTTACAATGCCGGATATGCGACCGCCTGCCAGGATCTCATGATCATGATCCAACAAGGCGTATCCGCGGGTGGCATCACCCCCTCCGACCACAACCCACACAGTGGTGAGATGACTGTCGGGCGTATTCTTGACTGGATAGAAGCAAGGATGGAGGCGGTCAAGTCGAGAGAGGAAGAAGAGGACGAGGACGAGGAGCGTGAACGTGCGAGAGTCTCCCCGCCGTCCACCCATCCAGATGTACACAAAAACACCCATTCCTTCCCTTCTGCCTCATCTCAGAAACCATCTCAGACGTCCACTTCCTACAGACCAGCCGAGAGCCCTGTAAGATACCTCCATCGAGTGACCCGATTAGATGACTCACCACACCTTAGCCGCCGCCCGCACCGCTCACACCACATTCTCCTGTCTTGTCGAATAACGTCAATCTGCCCAACCACCCGTCGTCCCCATCGCCTACGATAACTCCCGCCAGACCAAGCATCGCAAGCACAAATCCACGCGTCACCAAGGCTCGCCCACTCAACGTACGCAAAGAGATCCCCGACACCATATCCACCCCATCAACATCACCCACTTTCCCTCTCGCTTCCTCAGAGAATCTCTTTCGTGTTCCCGCAATCACTCCGATCACCACTTTTCCTGACACCGACTTTTCGGCGGGTGCTAAACGCAGACACGCAGTTATGATGATGCTTGATGCCGCCCCGTCGACGGCTGCCGTTGACATGCTCTCGCCGTCCGGTAGCAACGCTCCATCGACAGTCAATTCTACTTCGGGCAACTCGAGGAGACGAACCAGAAGCCAACGTTCTGCAGGTCACGTGCAATTACCCATCCAATCGGGTGACTCGGTGATGGACGTGGAAGAAGACGGCCCACAACGCAAGCGCATCGCTAGACGGTAATTGGTGCCGATGATGGGCTGGCTCATCTTCGTTGTCCCGTGCAATTCAGCAGGCCTCGATTCGCCGCTGCTTGTTCCAGATGGTTGGTTTCATTCCTCTTTAAGGCATTTTCCCCCTTCCCAAGCCCCATGAGTATGACCATAATTTTTATTACACATTTTACGCATCTCTACACACCATCCGATGTTTCCAGCATGTTCCGCTAGTTACCCGAAGGTCCCTCCCTGTATCGTCACTCGTGTCCCCTTAATTAATCAAGTCAATGTACGCTTTTCATGACACATAGACATGGGCTTTGTGCAGATGCCGTACCACTTCCAGCGCATATATAAGGACCTTGGAACGAAGGGCAAATATGTTCGGACTGAAAGCAAGCCATCATATTACTAATGACACCCTTCGAACAACAGAAAAGAGAACCGATCGCTGTCAGCCCAAGTCTTCACATCGCTACGTATGACTGTGACGATCCCGGTCTCTAGACGCCGCTTGGAATCCCTACCTTTGTGATGTTCCAACCGGAACAGACCGTTTGGGTAGCACACCGGCTCTACCGGCCCGTCGAAACCAAATGGAGTGACGTATATCCTTGAAGCTTGAAGCTTGATCACTCCGTCGACGTCGTGCGTCCTCTCTCCGATTGTGCGGTTTGTCATCTGATGCGTAGTGCGATATCTGGGTGCGAAGTCTAACATGATAACCTTTCAAAAATAAACTAGAAGTCAGTGGAGGACGCGGCGACCTTCGGTGTGCGTGCGCACCGCCCTCAGGCTTTAATTCCGACCGCGCACTTATCACTGCCTGGGAAATTGCAAGCTCATAGACAATCAGTTACTTGTGCGTTCGAGCGGTCAAGATGCCAGTCTTTCCGTGCCTTTTGTGAATCCAAGTATGTGGAAGAGCATGTACATGCATCCGTCAAAAGTTAGCAAGCCAGACATGGTCGAACGTGAACAGGTCGCACCCATGAAGATTGTGCGCAACATGACTCGTTAAGCGCTGGATTTTCTTTGGGTGTATAAAAAGTCGAGGTCCTAGCCTACCAGACCGTATGGGAGGCAAGTGGATGTTGGCGCTTTTTCCTTTGTCCCACAGACGGATCTGCTCATCAGACCAACCTTGCCAAACCCTTGCTAAAAGTAAGTTGAGGGTGCGATGATCTGCCAACTTATAAGCTTACTGAACATGAACTTGGAATTGAAGTTGCGTCTAACCTTGCTGTTTACTCATGTTTACATCTGAAACTCATTGGAGGGCCCCTAACATCGCATTAGTTACTACATCATATGCTCTGCCGACGAGCATGTGTCCGAACACTCTGAGTCGGTGCATATTTCCAGTGGAGCTTATTTACAAAATCCTCTCCTATACGAGCCCCTCAGACGTTGTCCGATGGCGCACGGTGAGCCCTTTTTTGCCGATGACTGAATCGAGAATTTGAATGGCACCGACATACCGCCTCTCTACCAGGTTTCACGGTGGTTCTCCTCCATCACTCGCGATCCTTCCGTTTGGAAGGACTTGTATGCAAATGCTTCCTTCCTTCGTCCACCCGGACCATTTCCTACTGCCGCCTTCGAGCGTGCATTCGTGAAGTCGGCGCGATTGGCACAGTCATGGACGACGCAGAGTCTACGCACGAGGTCCTGCGTCAGGTTTCCCTTCGATGGATGTGTCCATAGCAACAAGGATCATCATCTTGTCGGCGGGAGGTGGCTTTTAGCGTGTCAATCCAATCGGCGGTTTGTGCTGTATGACACGAACATTGATGGAGAGAGGCACGTCCCGCAGGTCATATGGGAGCAAGCGGAAAAAATATTGGAATGGGAGGAGTGCGTAGTGACATCCGAGGATGGTCACTGGATTCTTTATGTCTTGTTGAACTTGGTCGATTCCCCGCGATGGTGCGTCTGCGTTTTATCGATTCACAGGCAGCTGTTATCCCAGATAACTCTCACAGGACACTTTTGGAATTTCGGTTAGATGCGGAGTCTGGCGCGCTGCCTGATACTGTCAGCTTGGACGTTCCTGCCATAAATCTCTTCAAATCCGGTCCCCTTCGACTTGATGGTGGACAGAAGCTTCTTGCACGCTCGCGTCTCCTGTCTATACCGAATCGATTATTGATATTCGACACGCGGACTCGTGTGTTCTACGAGTTCCCTGAATTTCGCGTTGCACGGGTATGTCGTGATTGACCAGAGTTTTGTGTAAGTTGCGTAATGGCTCGTTGATCCGTAGGATACAACACGGTCCTACATCGATCCCAGCAGAAGAAATTCCATGCATGGTAAAGCACGAGTCGTGCTCACGAACACGCATGTCATCGCCCTTCACCCCCCTCCGGACTTGTCTACACCTTACATCATACAAGCTTTTACTGTGCCAGACGATTGGCATCCCGTTGAGAATGGAATGGGTGTCCTCCACCTCTCTCACGAAGGGGCGTTTTCAAGTAGAAGAACTGTCTTTGCCATTATACGAAATTCCGTCGTTGATCCCATGACTGGGGTTATCAGCATTAAGCTTCTGGAACGACACTGGAGATATGACGACTTCCCGTCCACCTGCATCAACCTGACACTCCAGCCATCGTCAGTCGATGTATCACCAATCCTCGTCGACCAGTATCCTATTGTCGTTGAAGGCGGTAATCCTCACAGCGACCGTCTCCGCTTCTGCAGCATCCACTATGATATCTGTGATGATGGGTATGCGAGGGGCTCGCTCGCACCATCATGTTGCTGCGGCTCTCCAGATTCTCATTTCGGCGTCATGAAAATTTCAATCGACGCTACCCAAGATCGCTGTGTGGCTGTTCTAGGCGGGCTCTCGTGTGCGGATGAGTGCCACGACATTCTCCCTTCAGTCTGCCACACCTCGTTTGACGATATGGTAGTGGACTGCGTAAGGGGAAGGTTGTCCTTCATTGAAAAAGATACTCGAAGTTGTAACAGGGATTTTAAAAAGGACACTCTTGTTGTTGTAGGCATTGAATAGGTCGCAGCCTGGGCTGTATGGTAGACATGTTTTGAACTATGTATATGATTTCTAGGCCTGGTTCAATTACTCATGGTGTTCTAGCCCAATGAACTAATAGTCCGGGGTGAGCTTCTGTCCGGCATTAGGATGGTTCTCTGAAGCGCTTTCGGTGCGCGGAACTCACTGGTGGCAAAACCAGTTGCAAGGTGCAATTTGAACTCGAGACTTTCATGTGCTGATGGACCAACAACTTCTTATACCCGCGCTTTTGTGTTACCGTGTATGCCCGTGCTTCATCCGAGTTGCTGATACACCTCCCTTCATGAACAAAGTCTCAGAATAATGTTGACGGAAGGGCCATTACCACTGCGGGATCCGACTCTGGCCATGTATGAGCGGTTGTCCGCCTTCCCCGGTGCGAGCGAGGTCTTCAAGTTGCTCGCCCATGCTCTGGCCAGACCACGGGCGCGGTCCCCCGCGTGAATGCGATTAACAGGACAGAGGTGGATCGGCTGTCAACGTTTCAACCCCCTCGGACAGTACAATATCATCCAGGGATTCAAGTTCGTCGTAACATGACGCAATATTGCGCGCGCCCTCGAGTAACAGGCTGGTTCATTTCTCCTTGTGCTACTCGCCCCATCCTTACCCGTTTCCCCCTCAATGTTGATAAAGTTACAGTTTGCTACGCAATCCCCATCCTACGGTATCACCTCGGAGAACTACAGGTTCCCCCACAGCTACGTTCTCGAGGCCCCAGAAAGATGTCTGGTCGTTACTCTGAACTCTGAAAGAAAACCATTGAAACCATTTGATTGTGACGACGAGACAACGAGGAAAAAATACGAGTACGTATACCCCCAGATCCCCCGTGATATACCACCGATAGGCAACCTCATCGGGTATGACGTAGTCACCGACAGGCGCGTCATGGAGGTCCTGGGCGACGTCTGGAGAAACGGACTGCGGGGAATTCGTGTTTCCGGATACGACCTACTGCGGCAGGCAACACGTTTAGAACAGGTTCCGACTGAGTGCTCCGAGACTAACCACTGGTGAAGGCGTTTTGGCACATGGACACCAACATGCTATTGCCTTGACCACTGAATTCGACAGCGAGGTTACCACCATTGGGGCCGGGAACCATGTTGACTATTTTCCTGGTTGCAGGCTAGACATGGCTGGTTGGAGACAAAGAGAACGAGGTACTAAATTTCGTCCGACCGTTTACATATGGATTGGTCCGCACCCACCGGTTCCTTTTGCCGTAGGTGCACTGAATACAAACACGTTCATAATTGACCAGTGGTGAATCTGAATTCATTCCGTCGTCCAGTATGGCAGTAACTGCGTCCTGTATATACGACTGAGGGAAGTGCTTCCTTTTTCGGGTAGGCAAGCAACAAAATGCACAGGGAGGACAATCCGAAGACTGACCATTTGTAAAACTTTTCAGTAGAAAGACTAGGAACACATTTTGCCAGACCTTTTGTCGAGAAACTGCTCTATTCCATTTAACTAGTTGCTGATGATATGTTCTCCTCACGATTGACGTTTAGGGCACCACCCACAAAGCTTCCGCCGGAGCTGCTTTATGGAAGCCTCAGAAGTATGTCTGATGGGTATCCCGAATTCTGGAAGCCGATTATATCAACCATTGGACCCTCATCGAGGACAGCGTGCTTACCTGCAGGAAATCTTGGAGGCCTGAACCTTCAGCAATGACCAGGGTATACTACAAACTGCAAACGGCGTGTTCAGAACCCATTGAACTGACTACTTGTAAAGTTATGTTCTGGCGCTCGGAAGCCAAGGTCACCAGTGTGACCGTTTGGCGTCGAGCATTTAGGAAGGAGTGTGGTCGAAGAGAACGGGAAGTTGGAGCTGCATCTAATGCACATCCTCTAGCTCTGAACAGACAGGCATATAGACTACAACGGTTAGCAATAACCTCATGTTTACAGAACATGGATTCGATCGTACTCGGTGTGTGCTAGCTCTTGACCACACCTCCCTGAGTTTGACGGTCTCTCTGCTTCCCAACACACATCTCGGAATGGCAGGGAGCGTCCCTTGTTCAATGGATCATACCGTGCCGCCTTGACCCTTACCGAACTTCTTTCAATTGCTGTCTTCCATCGGATGAATGTCTCACAAGTAGTTCCTTCTTGGCAGCATGAATGAAGACCTCTTCACTCTGAGTGATTACAACCATTACGTTTAGAACTTTGGGGCCGCAATCAGATATTTACTTACCCATACAACAACCAACGTGCTCAATAATCCCCTTCCCTATCCATGACAAATTGTGAGTGCGATGTGCGAGGTCCATAGCGAAGGTCAAGCAGGTGGAGCATTCATTGCGTGTGAGAGGTGCGTTGTCTCTTTATTCCAACAAGGTTGACAATGGTTGGTTGGGTCCAGGAAAGGTGTCCATGGTTAGGTGATGTATTGTTCCTGATGATGCAGGGTTCGAGATAGACTGGTGACCCGTCCGCTCTTTCGCGTGGCTGCCTCTTTTAGATGGACTGGTCACCAGTCTAGGTTCAAGATTGACAGACAGTCAAAGTCATGCTAGAACTAGAACAAGAGTTTTTTTGACCAAAACTGGGAGGGGAATGGGTTCAGAAAGCCAAAAGAAGGTGAAATACAGCTAGCACTCCAATGGTTTCCCACGACATTTTCAGTGTTGGCTGAAGTTTTCGACATTTTACACCACTAATTTCAACTATATCCTTACTGCCACGGTTCCTAAGAAATGCCGCATGAGACCCGCTGTGAGGAACTGCTGTACAAGACGGCGCTCTCTAGGCGCTCAAACTCTGGACTGCTCTCTCGCACGTTTTTCCTTTCGTTTTTCAAAAAGCATCAACCTCGTCGACCAGAATGAAATACGAGTCACGAAAGTTCATTGATCTCGTTCTCGCAACGACTTCTAAATGGGCAAATTGGGACCCTCCAAGAGAAATCAAGGTAAGCAGTATCGCTGCCGCGCCCGCAACATCGTGACGATCCTGTCGAATCCAGGTTGGTGATTTTGGCAAGATCGATAGACAGACGGGAGAATTTGAGTGGCACGGCAACATCTACGACAAGTCTTTTCAGGAACGATTTAGAGACTCCCTGGGGTTAAATCTTCAAGACGCCCATCTTCAGCCTGTAATGCTGAAAAGAACCGATGACTTCATCGCTGTGAGTTCGCAAGGTGTCTCTGTGAAGGTGGTTGATCTATCAGTCGGTGTGTGAGTACTTTTCTGACCCGGGACTGTCGTTTTTTTTGGCCAATTTCGAGGGGACTGACTATTGCGTACAGCAATGTGCAAGAGATTGCTACCGCCCAGCTTCGGGTCAACTGCCAGTTTGCAAGCAAGTGTGGTGCTGCGCTAGTCATGTACAGGCCACAAATATCGTGTCTCCCGAGGGATCAGCAATTGGTGGAACTATTGAAGAACCTCCAAGTCGTCCTCAAAGAGAAGTACATAGTCACCGAAGTCATCTCGTGTCCTGCCTATGTCATGGTCATGTCTTCTCAGAGTGCGTTGTAGGCAGTCGACTCGTGCACCTGATGTTGGCTGATAGCGAGTACAGAGGGTGAGAGCTTCTCTGCATCACTCGGCGCCAACGTACCTACTCCATCGGGTGTCGCCGTTGGAGGTACGGCCACAGCGAGTTGGACCGCAGATGCGACCCACGGAATCTGGCGTTCTGGGAACCACACGTCGCCCATCTATTGCCCATTGTACAAACTGCAACAACCTCCACCCTCGTTCTGGGAGCTTGTTTTTGGAAGACGTGGTGATACAAAGCAGAACAACCTAATCGAAAAGTGAGTCATTTTCTTAGGTTCGCTCTGGAACGCCATTAATTCGTCTCCAGTTGGGAAGACGTCCGGCCACCTTGGCACCCCCTTGATGAGGAAGGCGAAGAAGATGAGGTATATGATGCTGTATGTTACCCCCCAGAGGTTCCGACGCTCATTTGACCGAGTAAATTGCAGGCATTCGAAGGCGAAGAGCTCAGTTGGGATGATTAATACTTCAAAGGACATTAGATTTCGATTATTTCGTGTTCCATGGTTCAGTATGCCCCACAAACTGGAGAAGATTATGGTGTATATCATCAACCTGACATCTCGTATTTCCTGTGCCTTTAAATCTTCATTGATTCTAAAACCGTCTCAGCAATCACTGCGTCGGGAAACGTGGTTGGTGCCACGCCAAAGGCAGAACACACAGAACTCACCTCAAATCAAATCCCGATGTGGATGAACATGATACGTTCTTCGAGAGGAACTTTCTTCTTTGCCAGTGCCAAGACACTTTTGTGCAACGCACGGGCTGCCTTCGTGCAATCCATCACGCCACCGGCACAGAGTTCTTTGTAAAATTCCGGCACGAGCATATAGGCTATCGCGTCACTGATCGTCCATAGAGTTCCGATCACGCTCTTTACGCCTGTGAATTGCAGCCCAGCCGCCAAGTGAATCATTTCGTCTGGCGTCTCCTCGTCTCCAACAGCGGTCTGGCAGGCAGACAAAAACGCAAATTCATGGTGCGACAGGTCGGCGTTGATGATATCTAAAAGCGAAAGCTCTGCATCCGCCATCGCGAGGTGGGAGTTGAACGGCGTTTGGAAATCTTGTTTTCCATGACAGGAGAAGTGAATCCATTGGTTCCTTTGCAATGTACGAAGCGCTGCGTCTTTGGTGGAAGTATCACTCGTGAGCTTCGTGAAGACCGTGGCAGGAGGTGGGGGTAAAAACCCTTCTAGCAAGTCTGTTTCACGTTCAGCGAACACTAGCTCTTGGTACGGTCCAGCTGGCTTGGCTTGAGCAATAGCAGAAAAGTAGGCGGGGGGTGCACTTTTCCTGGTCCTGCGCGCCTTGATCAACGCTGAGAGAGATGGCGTGTAAGACGACACATAGAGACGCTCCAAATCTCTTCCTCCCCGTCGGTATTGACCTGCGGCATGCAACGGAAATGCAGTAAATGTTGATGTAGGGCACCACCATATCCGGGAACCCTTTTTCAGAATCGTCTCTAGTTCGGCAACCACAGGACCGACTGTAGTGTCCCATAACTCCCGTAGAACCTCGATGATTCCATGGGGAGCATGAGACCTGGAGAGGGCTAATAGATCTAGCAGGACCTTTTCGTCGCTATTGGAGGTTTTCCGTTCGGAAAGGGATGCTGGGGACCTCCAGGCGCAAGAAATCATGTCCGACCTTTCTTCTTCAGCATGGGAACGAGAGGTCTCCTTTCGCAGTCGGTCTCCCAATTCATCCAACCTTTGCAAAGTGATGGGAAGAGAAACGTGGATTGGTGATCTGTCATGCAAAACAATGATTGCATTGCAGGAAAATTGGCTGGCGATAAGAATGATGACAGGGCCCTCACAAGACGCTTCTCGAAGATCCGAGAACAGTGGTGGTAACAGAAACCGCGAGAATCCGTCAAACCCTCTGATCTGCTCAACGGTTTGTGTCCAGTTATCCAGGAGATCGCTGTAGCGACGCGTTTCGTCCTCTCCGGGGGAGTCGTCCAGGTTGGCAGGCTGCTGATTTAGCATGTCGCTAAGGTCCCGAAAGCTCTTCATTAAGGGCTCCGCGTTTGGGTGTTGAGAGCAGAGATCATCGAGTGGCGTGCGAAAGCGCGTCATTTGGGTCCAGAGTAGAGCGCGGCCTTGTTCAACTAGCTCCACGGCTCGCGGAATGTCGCCACGACGAAGCGCGCATGATGCCGCGTCGACGGGCAAGTTGGTAGGGAAATTCTTCATGGACAAATGACGAGACGACGGTGAGACTGCCATTGAGGTATAGGAATCTAGAAGCTGGAGTGCCATCACATACGCATCGAGGGCAGAAGCATGCTGAAAGGACTCTGCATCGCGAGCCCATGTGATAGAGACTGCAACGCGGAAGGCAATGTTGCCGGGTTTACAGCTGGTTGCAGCATCAAAGTGACGCATGGCACTGTGTAAATACTCTTCAAGATGTTCAATCTCGTAGATGCCCGAGTGGATTCTAGCAGTTATGGTGTGGACTTCCGCCTGACAGGAATGGCCAGGAGGAGAGTCGGCTAGCGCAGTCTGGCAAAGTCGCAATGCCTCGGCCAAGTCCTGCTTGTCACCTTCATGCTTGAATCGTGTCCAAAAAGATTCTGCGAGGTGCGCCAGTGTCACCACACGATTCGTGTGTCCCACGGGCCTAAGCTCTAGTGCATCTCGCTGCAGCTGAATCGCTTCGTCAAGGTCTGTTTTGGACGCATCGGCGAGTCGCTGCAACACGATTGGGCGATCTATGTGCCCAGCAGGCATCAATGACAATGCTTCCCGATGAAGCCGCGATATTTCATCAACGTGATCCGTGCTGTCGTGATCAGTCCCGAAGAAGTGATTCCGAGTCTGCACAGAAAGGGCAACTGCGAGGTTACTCAACGCGATCGATCGGTGTGGATGGCCTATGGGGCATAAATCTAGTGCCTCCCGTAAGAGCTGTACCGCTTCATGAGTAGGTTTCCGGTCAAGGGTTCTCCAGGATGATTGCAAGAGTACCTGTGCGAGGTTGGTTAATGAAATCGAGCGATCTGGATGTGCGACGGCTGTGGAGGACAAATCGTTACGGTGGTGCTGAACTGCTTCATCTAGATCTTTCCGGTCTCCCCCCTGCATGAACCTTTCGAAGAGTGTAATTGCGAGGGTGCTCAGAAGGACCGGACGACGTGGATTTCCCCCTGATAGTGGTTCCAGACCATCTCGAAGAAGCAGGGTTGCCTCTTCGAGGTCACTTTCATCGCCATTGTGATCGAATCGTGTCCAGAGAGCGACCGCAAGGCCATTTGATGAACCTGGTCGATCTAAATGACCCACGGGCTGCAGCTGGAGGGCCTGTCGATGAAGCTCGATAGCATCGTCAACATCTCTGATGTCACCTTTCAGCTCGGAGAAGCGTGTCCAGAGTGCGATCCCCAGGTTGTGTAGAGAGATCGAACGGTGTGAGTTTCCAACCGGAAACAGCTCCAGTGCCTCGTGGTGAAGTTGGATTACTTCGTCTATGTCTCTCTTGTCACCTCCTTCCTCAAACTTCCTCATGAGAGCGACAGCAAGATTGTTCAAGGTGTCGGAGCGTCTTGGATGTCCAGCAGGCCGAAGTAACAAGACTTCCCGATGCAGCTGGATGGCATCTTCAAGGTATTTCGTCTCTCCGAATGCTTCAAATCGGGTCGACAGCGTGGTAGCAAGGTTATGCAACGCAGTGCACCGGCGCGGATGTCCAACAGGAAAAAGTTCCACTGCCTCCCGATGGAGCTGTATGGCCTCGTTGAGAGCATCCTCGTCACCACTTTCTTCAAACTGTGTCAAGAGAGTTGTTGCGAGATTTGTCAAGGACGTTTGGCGATCTGTGTGGCCGGTGGGTCGAAGCACCAATGCCTCTCGCTGAAGTTGGATCGCCTCAGTAAGAAGTGTGTCATCGCCTCCCTCCTTGAATAACGTCAAGAGCGTGGTTGCGAGGTTTGCCATGGAGACGGTTCGATCCGGATGTCCGATGGGTCTAAGGGTTAGTGCATCCCGTTGGAGTTGGATCGCGTCGTTCAAGTCACTGCGATTGCCCCTTGTCTGGAACCGCATCGTGAGAGCAAAAGCGATATTATTCAAAGTCATTGGGCGATCCTCATGTCCGACAACCATCTCTCTCGACACGTCTTGCCAGCGCTGAATAGCTTCGTCGAGATCTTGCTCCAAACCTTGCTGCTCGAAGCGCGTCAAAAGCGCGAGAGAAAGACTGCTCTGTAATGCATTCCACTCAGGATTCCCTGCAGCGTGGAACGCCAACGAATTGTGATGCTGAGAAATGACTTTGTCCAGCATCCCTGGGTCATTTCGTTCCTTGCACTGCTCGACCACGTAGTCCAGCTGGCGAAATGAAAGTGGTAACTGCCAGTTAACCCGTGTGATTCCTGAGCCGATCACATCACTTGCTACGTTTGGTGCAGCGAGTGTTTTGGGAATGACCGACGAAAGCCAATGTTCGAAGCTCTCAGGCTTTGACGAACTCAGGACCATAGACAAAAGCTGTTCAGATCTGGTCGCATCCGCCACGTCATTCTTCTTGCTGAAGCGAGATAAAAGCGCGACAGCAAGGTTGAGAGGTATGGTGAAATTGATGGGAGGGGAAAGATGTTGTGCTTCCTGATAAAGAGATATGGATAGATCCAAGTCGGAGTCAGCTTCCTTGGCTTGATACCTAGAGAGCATGGCCATGGCTAAGTTCGCGAGAGCTGCGCTGCGCCTTGGGTGATCAGCAGGGCAAAGTTCCAAAACATGATGAAAGTGCGCAATGGCCTCTTCGAGATGTGACTCCCTTCCATCTTTGTAATAGCTAAGCATACATTCGTGCCCAGTATCCGTAAACTTGACGAGAGAGAGAGGACTATCAGACTGGGGCTGCTCTCAGAGCATCAGCGATCAACTTCAAACATAAAGATGAGAATGTACGAACAGCGATCGGACCACAAACAGCAACAGTATCTATCTCTCCAGGCAATACAAGCTTCATAGTGATCTCCAAGGACGAACAGGGTGATAAAATACCGAGGTCCTTTCGCAGGAAGCTTATCGCTACGACAACAATTACCTCAGTCTCGTGCGTACATCGAACTTAGAGCGACATACCAGAAGTAGCATTACTATACTTTGTGAGCGTTCTGAGGGGAATATTGAATTTCCTCAGCAAAATTCCGCCTCCGAATACAGAACCTGGTTCGAAGGACGCGCAAATTTGAAGCTGGATCCCGCGGGATAAATCCGACGTCCTGGATAACCAATAAATAACGTGAGAGAAGACCAAGGAGAACTGTACTCACAGCAAGATATGATCTGTCCACTCGCACACAGATGTCCGTTCATCTTGAAACGATGTAGATTTGGAAGTTGTTTGATACGATTCGTTCCCTGCGAGTATAATGACATGGAATCCGGCAGGAATTCGCTGGAAACCAGCAGCAACATCTATTGCCTTCAATTCTATAAGAAAAGAAGACTGCTTGTAACGGCGATCCAGCGTAAGACAGACTTTGCGTACTCGTAATCACCAACCGTTTGTCTGACTTCAAGACGGAACCGTCCAGTGAGTCATGCGAAAAGCTTTGACATGTCCTGCTTTCATTCATCCGAAAGCGAGTTCCAGTTGTGTATAGACGCGGGCCAAGAGTAGGATGCCCTGACACAGAGCGGTTTTCCCGGAAGGATCTAGGGAGGGTATGTCAGCGCTTGCCAGTTTATAGATAGCACCACAGCTTGCACGGGTCATACCTTTTTCGTTCTTCTCACTGGAAAGCATTCTGATCAGCAACTTGAAAAGTCACGGTCGAAGGCTCTCATGGTCAACCACCGCTGAGAATCCTGCCCTACATAACATCAATTTTAACCTAGTGGTCTAGGCGCCGTCGAACATACACGAAATTTCCCCGTTTACGAACATTCATAGGCGGATGAGACCAACGCTCCAGTTACATGGCCTAGATCGACTCAGTCGCGCACTCAAGAGTCGAAGATCATGCCCTTGTATCAAACCAACTCAAGTAAACTATTCCGTCTTGTTCTTTTCTCCGTCCGAGTGACATGGTAATATCCACGACAAATCCTTTCAGCAGCGTTCCGTATGCTCGCTAAATTTCAACCCTCAGGACCTACGTCTCCAGTCTATGACGCTGGAAAGACCCGACTACTACATCGCCATGAGTTCGCGTGGCATCTCTGTGAAGGTGGACAGTCTATCAATGCGTGTGTGTCTTTTCACACCTAGGACCGAGGCTTTTTGTGAATCTCGAGAGGAATGGAGGACTGACTGTTGCGCGTAGCGAGACTGCGACACTCGGCTGTCATCCAGCTTTAGACCAACCGTCAATTTACAAGATCTTCAAACAATGGAGTATGTGATCTGTCCTCTCCAAGGATGAGCTGTGTCGCACGCAGAAGGGTAAGGACACGCGGCGCGCTTGCTGAGGATGCTACTCGGGTGTTCTCCCTCCTCCCAGTGTAATTAGATGCTTGCAAGGCGGCTACAGCGAATTTGGTGACGTTCGACAATACAGCGTTGCGTATGTGTGGTCCGTGTTTGAGGTTGGGGAGTGATATGAATCGAAGCCAAATGATTCATTTCAGCACACCAAATGATAACCGCAATGGCTTGCGGTACTTCGATCAAAAATGTGCTTCTAATGGAGGCACTTTCAAGGAACATGACACGAGATAAAATAGGGCTTACCTTTAGCCTCCATCTACGTTCGCACTCGTGCACCGACGAATGTTGATGGCTTTAGATGGCAACTCTACCATCAATGCCAGCCTGAGTTTGTGCGTTGATCGCCGTCGTGGCGACTAGATGCTGTGGGACCATTGCATTCTTGATTGCGAGAACCGGGATTACTCAAATAAATTGTCCAGATAACGACCAACAACGGCAATGCGAAATCAGAAGAGCTTTGTCATCGCACGATGAACGTCACAGCCCCACTGCTGCGGGCGCTGGAAGATCATGATGCCGGGCGCGGCCACCCGAAATAGCACAGGATGATTGACCTGGCCCACAAATAAGAGCAAGGCACGTTCCAAGGATTTAGCGGGAAGTGGCCTGACATACTGGTAAAACGTGGAAGTGAGCTGCGTTGAGATATTTACCAAGGATTCTACTGTGTCAGCAGATTGTTGTACTTTTGTTTCCGACGGAACGGGTGATGGGAATAGGGTTAGGGTTGCGAATATGGAAGTGTTCGATCACAGCCGCCCCACCACACTATCCGCGAGGGAGTCTCTCATGCCCGCGTGTACTTTTATATCCCTGCAAGCACATATTAATAGGCTGTCTCCTTCTCGCGCGCGCTCTGTGCCTACCCCGTCACCATGTCTTCACCAACCCAGTCAACAGGAAGCCCTTCTTCCACACAAGGCTCATCTTCCGACTCGGGTTCTTCGCAGGGAGGAGTGAGCACGAACAACGCTACCTTGTACTGTGAGCACCTAGGCCGTTCCTGGGATCCTCAAACTGACCGCACACGCTTCTGTTTCCATCTTCGCTTCCGTCTCTGGTCCACCTCAATGTCGGATGCTGTACTCGGCAACCAACCGGTATATGGTACCCATCCCTCTGATTCTGTTCGGTTTATTGCGCATCCCCCTTAACGTATCTTTTGTTTGTCCGACCCGCCCCCGACAACTACATCGCCAACAGTGTACACCTTTCTCGGTTAGTACTTAGCCCCTGGTTCTCCGTGCTATTCCAACAATCCGCCACTGATTCCCTCCCTCCACCATGTCCTCTTCACCCAATGCCTTTCCTTCCTCCACCTTTTCCTCGAATGCATCCTACATGGCACTTGTAGCCACTCTCGTCCTTCTCCTCGCCGTATCATCTGCCATCGTGATCCGCAGCCTGATCCTCCGCCGGCGCCACCAGCGCCTAGTCGAGGAAGCCATCCGAACAGGAACATGGATGCCACAGCGCTTCAATTCGTCGCGGAGGCGACGTGACATTGGGCAGAAACCCAGTCTTTGGGAAGTCTGGCTAAACACCAAGGACCACGATGGCGAAGCAGAGCAGACCGAAAGGAGATACTGGGGTGACATAATGGTGGGTTGTACTAT
This sequence comes from Xanthoconium stramineum, assembly GCA_038090315.1. NCBI lineage: Eukaryota > Fungi > Basidiomycota > Agaricomycetes > Boletales > Boletaceae > Xanthoconium > Xanthoconium stramineum. Next base: position 48,895 of record JBBPMO010000115.1, read on the forward strand.
CTTGCATTGAGCACTGTCGCTAACGTTCCGGTCCCTAATAGCCTGTGTACGCCGCATATATCGACCCCCCGGCGTCATCACCACCTCAGGGGCCGTCCCCTAGCTCCACGGAAACCGCCGTACAGCCCATGCCACGCCCCGCACGATTCCTGAGACCCTTTATATGGCGACGATCACCGCCATCGCCACAGCCTACCGCTTTGTCACCGATGGCAAGCCAAGAGCTGTCCTCATCACCTTCATCTCCGACAACATCGTCCACGACCTCCGTGCGTGTCGCAGTCCTCATCGCAATGCCCAATCCATCCAAAAACCACGGCGCCTCATGTGGGCTACCCGTGGTCGAGTTCGGCGTCGTCCAAGTCGACGTGATGGATGATGAGATGGAGCCACCGAGCCATGCTTCTTCATGATCGTATCTGATCTTTATATCGTCGGATTGATATGACACAGACCTTATGTTACGAGCACCGTATACCTCTGCAGACTTGCTGATTACGATTTTACACGCACATTATTTACCCACGGATGGATGAGAGGGAATCCGTACCTATATTGGGTCCTGGGAAACCAGCGTGCGGTGCGCGTGTGACTCCTGGGCGTTGACCACGTCATACTGTACATAGCATGGTTGGCCATAGTTGCTTGGTCGACTCGCATGCTTGTCTTGTTACCGTGATAATTGGCGGTTTACCATGTCTTTTGTGTTGTAGTTACATACGTACGTCGATGCATACATAGAGCGCACACTTGGCTGCCCTGCGAAACGCGGATCGTGTTTGTGGGAACGCTCGTGCTCGGCATCTTGATATAGCTCAGGTTCCGACGCAGTCGCATTCGATAAGCAATCGAATGAACCCATGTCGGAATAGTTTCGTTACATAGAATAGCCTTAGGAACAGCAGCTCCAGCTGTCGGATTGATGACCAACGTTGACACTGATTGCGGCAGAATGCATGTCGTTATGTCGGTAAGGCTGGGAAATTGGAACACATTCCGCAGTGAGAAGTTTGCCAGCGAAAATGGTCTTGGTCCGCATTTGGATGCGGAGATACGTTCCTGTCCCGAGGAGTCGGGGATGCCAGCTATGCCTAGTCGCAGCGTACACTCATGGGTTCTGGAGATTGGGAGCGAGTCCGGAGCCCTAGGATCTCGTTTCATAGTGATGGTGTGAATTTATAACTGACAATGGCATGGATACTGATGTTGGTAAGTAGGCGTTGTGCACACGTTGAGCCGGGTGAGAAGAGTAATATTGATTGTACGATATAAACTTAAACGGACATTTACGATTTTGCGCTCACCATGTATATGTGCCTGATGCTAAAAAGGAGGCTTGATATGATTTTGCAGTAAGAACGGTGATCGGTTGATCGCTGTCTCGGGAATAGTGGAGGACTTACGGTGGACTTTGAATTTGAGTAACAAATGGCAATTGTCCCGTGTTGGCTATAAGAGGTCTCCACTGTCTGGATATTTGTGGGCCGTGCATATGCATACGCCACGGCATTCCAGGAATTCGTTCCATTTAAGAAAGCAGTATTTTTGACGCCAGCGTTGTGGCAGAATGGAACCACTGAGAAGTTCGGCCGACGTGTCACAAGGGTCATGACGTCATACGATCGTGCTCGCAACTAGGGCGTTGCTTGTGGATCTCCGAGTTCACGCCTCGCGGATACCGCTCCACATGCACGACGATACTCCAACACCATCACTTCACCCCAAAAATGTCTGAGCCTACCCCGTACGCTCAAAAAGTGCCCCTGTTCATGGGGTACCTTAACGATACGCTCTTTCGGGAGAGTAGCGTGATGGAACGCCCCAACCCTTGGGGCCGTCCACGCGAACATGCACCCCGAGCTCGTGGCTGTGATCGAACTCACGTGCATCACCGACTTACCGAGCATGTTGCCTGCGGCGTTTTACCAGCTATCGAGGGTGACGACCAACAACGATTTCGAGGGCAACGATCGGGCTTAGCCGGCTATCGGGGATGCGCTCAGTGCGCTAGGGCAAGTTGAGCAGGGAGGACCTGCTGTGTCTCGCAGCGGGAAAAGACCTGCTTAGGCTCTGCCTGGGATCTGGAAAGGGAGTTGCTCATGGAGATTCTGGTAGGGTCGGAAGACGCGGGGGTGGTACTCGTCACTCGTCACTATCGTCGTCCCTTTCAACAAAAATTGAGTAGGTGTGATGGCGATGCAGTATTTATGTCCTACCTGGCTTGCAATATAGTCAACTTGGTGCTCGTTTAACATGCTGATGGCTTACATGAGGATGAGTCCCAAGTATGTTCTGGGACTAGGAACGATGTGCCAGACGTTGGACCGTGTCAGGTAAGTGTGAAGGGATTGGAGTTACCACCCTATGTAATGAACGTTGCCCATTATTTGCTGCAGAAGATTGAGTGAGACCGACAAAACTTTGAATTTTCGGGTTGCCACACATTGTCGGCGGGCTTGAGCCTGAAGTACATAGAACTCTTCAAGTAGGTGCATACCCTGTTGTGGCTGTGTAGAGTTAGGGACCAGGGGAGAAGCTGGAAGATGCCGAAGGGAGTTGCCGAACAGGCAACATCCCCTTCTCGTTGTTCACCCTTGCCTCTCTTGCATCCCATTGCGATTTCAGCAGCCGACCTGCGCTCTGGAGGAATTACGCAGACGTGACTACCATCGCATTCGAGCAATCGATCCGTGATCCAACTTGTATTACCACCGAGCGAGCCGTGTCCCCAGAAAACCACTCGCTCTGTATGCGTAATGCGATGGTCTCATGCTTTCCCTCCGGAAACCGACCTTTTCGATACTCTCGAATCTTGAATTCAGCTGATCTCAGTGATTGATGGCACATTCAGACAACTCGGAATTTCTTTGTCGCCTCACCGCACTGGACCTAGACCCTTAGAAATGCATTCGGGTGTATAGCCAAGGGCATATCCTTGCAGGCACGGGGTAGACCCGTTTGCTTGCATTCAAGCTGTCATTTTTAACTTCGGCGATGGTCGAGACATGTCGCCTTGTAGGACAAGCTACAGAGAACATTCTGGGTAAGCTGTCACTCGTCACAGGCAGCGACTGCTGATAGTACTCCGTATAGCCCTTCGTGCAGTCCTCGGTGAGTATGCAGCTGGAGTAAGATATAACGATGGAGTACTCCATCGTCCTGCTGAACATCATAAGTGGTTCTAAACAACTCACCTATGTCCTGGGTAAACCTTTTCAACGGTAGCGGAAGACTTGTTTGGAATCATCCACACGTTGGCCGCGGGCTCTGCTGGACTCCGAGGCTTCATATTAGCGAGCGACTTCCCCTGCGCCGCTTCACGAGACTCTCGAAGCTGATGACCAAAGTATCGACGGTGTCATTTTGAGGCGATGCCTTCTAGAGTTGTTACTGAAGCGCTGACTGGCATCGCCCTATTTCGTTACTGTTGTTATCAGGTCTCTAACGGCTGTGGTCTACTCAACGCTGCGTCCTTGCAATGCTATCCCTGTCAGCCTCCAGCTCTTTTGATCCTGAGACAAAGCCACCTCCAGTGAACATATGTTGGATCTCTCGGAGAACTTGGTTAACACACAAGAGATCGACCTGCGATGATTGCACGCGTCAATCATTTTGACATCTGACAACTGTGGCGATTGTTCTCAGGGGATAGAAAAGCAGGTTTATGCTTGCATCGTTCCCGCTAACCTCGCGAGCCTGAGAAATTGTTGACTGATAGCTACTGACGGCCATTTCGCAAGATGCAGACACCTGAAACTTGTTTCAGAGTACCATTACTAGTACTGACCTCGGAGCTCGACTCGGATGTTTCTGTCAAATTTCTGCCAGTCGTAGCAAGGGAAAAAAGATACAGGCGATGGAAGCAAAGAACTGTCCTCCAAATTCATACGGTGGTGCTCTTCAATTCTTATGTTTGAAAGCACAGGTCCAAGCACCACAATAGGTTTTTTGATGTGAGGTATGTCTATCTGCCTTTCGCGCGCGGGGGCTCTGGTGAACCACGCCGTCTGTCGTATATTCGAACGGGCGAACATAAGTGAACTGGCTTCGTCCACCTGCCGATTGGCACCACCCAACGCCGTGCGGCGTTTGATGCGAAGACAGGTGTCTTCTTTTCTTTTCTTTGTGCACCGGAGTGAACTGTCTGGTATGCTCTAATATGACAACTAAGTTCAGTGGGGGCCACAGGTACCTTTGCAGGTCACGAAGTAAGGTCGTGCTCCGTCCGGATGTAAAAGGCCAGCCAGAGCACCGTTAAACCTCAGTCTGGTGGTATCTCCTCCTCACATCTGCCCTCTCACTTTACACGACGACTTACATTCCAAAAAAGATGTTTGCTCGTGTCTTTGCCGTCCTTCCCTTCGCTCCTTGCCTCTGCCTCTCCCCTCGAGGCGCGCGGCTCTTGCAACAGCGGTGAGATCTACTGCTGCAACAGCAACAGCGTGCGTTTTTCCACTGATGTTGTTAGTGTGACATAGTGAGCTGATGGAAATGTATCCCTCGCTTGATAGTTGTAGCATGCTGGTGGTCTCGCTTTGGCAAATGGGGGCCACCTGGGCCTTGTTGCGGACGTGACCGCATTCTTGGACTTGAACTGTGTTCTGAGGGGGCAGTGCACTGAACAGACCGTTTGTCGCAATCGTCAATTATGTTGCTCACAATTCCGATTAGAATAGCTTGGTCAACCTGGAATGCGATCCCATCAACGCCAACCTCTGAGGATATCAGAGTGACGTCGGTGCTTGGGGTGGTACTGGTTGCTCGTTGCTATGATAACCATTTTTTGGGTTGGTGAAAATTGGTAGCTGAGATAGGAACATGATATACCCGGTTGGTCTACAATATAGTGCCGTTTTACACGCCAAAGCTAGTCCCACGAATACGTCTTACTGCATCCGAGAGCTGTGATGTAATGTGACTGGCCAGGTGGTAGGGTGGCGGTACATCCGTTCCGCCCGAACTTGATTCCTGAAACTGGTTGATCATGCAGCTCACTCCCGACCTTCTTTCATCCATGCCATCCTCCCAGTCCACAGACTCACAACCCGAAGAACTAATCCTTGAACAGAGAGCTTCCATACCTTGTCTTGCTTTCTGGCCCGATGGCTCCAGATTGATTGCCGTCGTCGGCTCAGGGCTGCAGGTCTGGAACGTCAAGGAGAAAACCCGCGAAGGCGAAGCCATCCGCGGAGGCTTCTTCACCAACTTCACCACCGTCGCCGTCTCCACCGACGGCAAAAAGTTCGCCACAGGTGGCACGTACAGAGACGGGGGCCAAGTCTTGCTCTGGGACACCAACTCACGTCAGATCGAACACACGTTTGACAAGCCCGCCATCAGCCGTTGTCTCTGCGTCGTCCATTTCAGCAGCGACACACGTCTGTTGGCGTATGCGGTCGAGAGGGAGTACATGTCGGACAGCTTGGAGGTCCGGAACGTCGCTGACGGGAGCTGCGTGTGTGTGCTCGAACCTCGAAAGGGGAATACCCGATGCACGCGATTCTCCCCAGACGACACGCGGCTCGCGGCATGTGGTATCTGCATACAAATATGGGAGTTGGCCACCGGTCGACCGTCGCTCGAGGTCAAGCACCGAGCGCATTCGCTGGAGTGGTCCAAGGACGGGCAGCACGTCATTGCCAACAACCTCGCTAACGGGCAGTTCATGATGTACGACGCCCGCACCGGCGCGCAGATACGCAGTTGGCGCGATCGTGCGCCTGGCATCACTGCCTCACATCTGTGGCCGTACATTTGCATGTCGGTTTCCCCTGACGGCCGGTTCTTGGCGAGCGTACGGGGAAATACGGTGTATATATGGGATTTGGAGAGTGCGCGGGAGGTGGCGCGGTACATGTTTCCACGGGACATGTTCTGCGTCGCCTACTCTCCAAATGGCGAGTTCATTGCTTCTGGGTCTTACATCTGCAAGGCGCCAAGGGAACGTGATACCTTGGTACGCTGTTTTCGTCGTGTATCCATACTTTGTGTTAATCTGCGTCCTCTATAGGTGGTGAATACCCTGCCCAATGTAGGTTCCCCTTGTTAGCTTTGGTGTCCGCATGCCAAAAGGTAGTCACAGTAACGTTCCTTGCGGGTGAGTCATCGACACGCAACTATAACACGTTTTTATCGAAATGTGTGTTTATTTCCCTTTTCGCATTACCCCACTATTGACACTCCCCTAGACCCTTGGCCTAGTCATTTGGCGAGTGGGATATCTGTAGACGTTATATGACAAGGCATAGGAGTGTGGATGTGCATGCCTTGTCATGCATACCCTTATTTTTTTGCATCGATCGGTCGTCATTGCTTTCGTTGTCATCGCTATAC
>JBBPMO010000116.1:0-55212 GCA_038090315.1 Xanthoconium stramineum
AGGAAGAGGAAAAGGGAGGGAAAGAGAATGATGAAGAAGAATGGGAGAGAAAAACATAAAAAAGGAAAAGAAGGAAAAGAAGGTCATGGAAAAAACAATAGGATAGAGATTGTCCCTTATTCTTTACTTTTTTTTCATGATTTCTCACCTCCTTCCCACCATTTTCCATCATTCTCTTCTTCACCCTATCCTTTTTTATTACCCCCTCTCCTTCTTTCCCATCATTTCTCATCATTTACCCTTTTTGTCACCATCTCCACACACACTCTCATTGTCTCTTTACCTCATCCTCTCTCCTCACCCCTTCTTACATCACCCCCTTCTTCCTCTCCACTCTTTTTCATAACCCTTTTCTTTCTCTCCACCCTCTTTTATCACCCTCTTCTTCCTCTCCACCTTCTTACATCACCCCCTCCTCTCTCTCCACCCTATTTCATTCCCTTCTCTTTCCTTCCCACCCTCTTGCAATCAGAAAATTGTTTAGTTGCTGCATGGCTCTATCAGGTATGTTATTAATGATGTTGTTGTTGCACTAATTGTATTCTTACAAGCCATTGTCAATGTATGCATGCCAAAATATAAACATGTTTAAAATTTTATTTGAAGTTCAGGTTCTGAACTAGTTCTGAACCTGAACTGAACCTGGTGAACCAGTTCATGTAGGTTTGGTTCAGGTTCAGGTTCAGGTTCAGGCCAATGGCAGTAGGTTCAGGTTCAGGTTCGGCTTGAGAGGGCCCTGAACTGAACTGAACTGAACTTTGGCAGCCCTACTTTGTGGCAGATGAAACATTTGTTGTTTCGGATGTGTTCTGCCCGTTGGACTGGGGTTAGGTAGATCTGATCGACGTCCATAGCCATAGGATCCCTAGAGTTTTTTCTGGGTCCTGTAGAGGTGGGAATGTAGTTAGTTCCTCCTTGTAGTTTTCTCATTTGTATAGCTGCATCATAGAATTGACTAGCTTTGTGGAGCCAAAGTTTGTGGGTCTTTGGTTCTTCGAGTAGTGCTGTCATTTTGAAGGCCAAGTTGGAAGAGACTGCTCTTCCTAACATATCCATAAGGATGTGCTCGTCAGTTACGCCCGATCAAGCTGCTTCGAGTTTGAATTCAGATTTGAACTTATGGAAGTCACTGTGAAATGGTTCTCCTTCCATTCGCATGTGTGCCAGAGAGTGCCAGGCCTTGGAGGCGCGGTTGGAGGGGATGAATTTCTCTATGAAGTCAGCTTCAATTTTGAGGAAGGTCCAATCTTCGTCTTTAACATTGCTGTCGGCGCATTTCATTAGCCATCCTTCAGAGAATGACTTTCCTCATCCTTGGTCCATTTTGTTTAGGAATGCAAGGATCCGGTTCTTTTCCTCGTATAGTGAGGGGTTTAAGGTGAAGTAAGCCTTCATCTGGAGTAGCCATAAATTGGCATTCTCTTCTCTGCCAGAGAAGTTTCCGGGTAGTCCGGCTTTGAGTTCGGGCATGGTGTCGTTGGTATCGTCGGGAGGGATGGGATTGTCACATAAGTAGGCGGCGATGAGAGCTTTTCTTTCTTCAGGGGTGGCTTGAGAGTAGGAAGCGTGGTGTTCTTCGGGAATGGGTATTTTGGGTTGGGTGGAAATCTCGGGCGGGTCAATAGAGATGGAGGTTGTTTGTTCGGTAGGTGGTTGAAGAAGAGAAGTGGGGGAAGAAGGTGTGAAAAGACCAGTGGGAGGCGTGGGGCAAATGGTAGGAATGATTGGGGAGGGGGTTCTTTGTTGGGAGCCAGCAATTCGAGAATAAGGGGATGACATGGTGGGGGATATTCTGGCAGGTGGTTCCTCTAGCTCAGGAGAGCTCTCCTTAGATTCTGGTTCAGGTGAGGAGTCGGAATTCTGAGCGAGAAGACAGGTTAGGTCAATTCGCTGTGTGATGAGAGTGTGGTTACTCCGAGCGTGATAGCTGGAGTAGTTGAGGTAGCTAGTTCTTTTGTTATGTTAAGGCCTGTCCCTAGCCTAACGTTGTATACCAGGAGTGTCTAGAAAGTAATCTCCAGTCAGATCCGTATCGAGAGTGTCCTTCAAGTAATCTTCAATATGCAGGGAGTGGCTATGAGTAATCTCCTGCCAGATGTGGTTCGCGTCAAGTTGAGTATCCTAGGGAGGATCTCACGAAGAGTCACAACATCCTAAGAGAGCCGTTCTGGTTGAGGGAAGGCTTCAGACAAGAGGGTCCCAAGGCAAACCTTGGAAGACTAGAAACTAGGCTGAATTGTGTAGAACTAGCTAAGGAGCATGATACAGGAGTGGAGGTCTTATATACTGTATAGTGGGGTGCACAGACCAAGATGAAACGGGAGGAGAGAATCGTAAAGGGAAAAGGAGAAATCATATGAGAGGGTATCGACCAATGACCGTAAGAGAGATAGGTGAAAGGGGAAACGGAACGAGGAGCCGGTGCTGCGTAGCGAATGCGGAGCAGCTGTGAAATCTAAAGCGGAAAGCATATGAGATAGAAATGGAAACCAGTGGACTGAAGGACCAGTGGAGGAGTGAGATGGATCAGAGACAAGAAAGGTGAAACAGAGAAGCGCATCTATAATGGGAACAGAGTTCCATCTAAGGGAACAAGGCATTGGGAACAAACTCGGAAAGGTTCCGGTATCGGTCTGGTGAGGCAAGGAATTCGTCAATGGAGAGATATGGTTGAGAGTTGGGAGAGAGGAAAATGTAGGGGATATCGTGGAGGCCAACGAATTCCATAACAGAAACTGTGTAAGTGTGGGGGGTAAAAGTGTGGGCAGAACATTGCAATCGTGTGTGGATGGGAGCGTAAGGGTGAATCTTAGGGTTCTGCATGGGTAACACCATGGGCCCAAAAGTTATCACTGTACCCGCACCCTTGAACACCGTACCCAAGAGGGGTACAGGTACACACCAACCCATCAATCTGACGGTGTATTCCAAACACCATGGTGGAACAAAAAACCGCAGGTACACCTGCATTACAGGAATGAAGCTCATGCACTGACAGCTTTAGTCACTGTAAACTATGTATTCCCATTGCCATCTTCGCCTTCCATCCCCTCATGCTTGCATTTGCGGTTTGTAACAGCAGCAAGTAGGTCGTCCATAAAGAGTAGATCACATCTTCCCCATGCACCAAGGCAAAGAAAGGTACGGATCGAAGACGGAGAAAGCTGGTTGCGGGTGAAATGAAGCTGTTGTCCTTGTGAGAAGGCTCATTCCACTGTTGTTGACATTGCTATTGAGTAGTGAATTCTAGATGAATACCATTTATGAGATACGCACCTGGACAAGAAAGGTAGTCTAAAGCCATCCGATGCAGCATGGGGTAGGTTTGATGGTTGTCCTGCCACCATGAGAGTGGATCATTCATTTTGACAGTCAGTAGGCAGAGGTATTCATTGAGCTCAGAGGCCACAACATTTGATGAGGCACCAAGAGTATAGTCACCAAAATCATCATCCTTACAAATGTTACTATACAATCATGGCAGGAGAGCATCACATACTAAGTCCACCTCACTCACAACCTGTTGCTGTCCTGCTTGGGTATATCAAATGTGTTTTCGTATTTTGAGGTGAATTCTTTGCACACCAACTCCTCAGCTGTTTCGATCCAGTCTTGCTCCCATGAGTGCTCACAGAAGTACTCCAGTTTGAGGCCTGGATGAAGAACTGCCAAAATTCATAATGTTACCACTACATCCCAACATGACTGACAGAGTACTTACCCATAGCACTCCTCAAAACCACAAGTAGTCACCACTCCATGGAGATAAGCTTCACCAGATACATTGCACATTGAGTCTGTGGCACGGTGGCACCGCCCTTCAGTACTTTCTAGCCTGTTCTCTCTGGGTGCAGGACGACATAAACAGAGCACTTTGTGGCACGTTAACATTACTATTTGTAGTGCTGTTTGACTTCGAGGCCGCATCAAACTTGAAGCTTGAAGCCCAAAGGATCTCAATTGAATCTCTGAGGTCTGCCATCAACACGATTCAACAATACAGACAACCTGCGAAACACCGTCAACCCGCAGTGAACGGGTACAGTGTACACTCGGGTACAGTTTCTCCACCCCGTACCCATACCCTCTGTACCCGCTTGCCAATAACTGCGGTGTTACCTGCACCCGTGCAATTCCCTCAGGGTGATTTCATCCTTATTGGCGAATGCGATGTTCATAAAGTGGAAATTTTGCTGAAGGGAGGACTGGTCAAAGGGTTAGGGCATTTCAATAGATGATGGAGGATTTTATTCATTGGATTGAGTGGCCCGAGGTGTGCGAGAACCACACATAATGACAATGGAGGCAAGAGCGTGCGCGACGCGATCTATCGGATTCGGTCGAACTCCGCCGGACTCTGCCGGAATCTGCCGGAATTCTCCATTCCCGAACATTTTGGGTCTCGGATGCAGGAAATGTCGGAATTATCTAGGCTTTTGCTTACATAAGCAACCAGTGACCAGTACGAATTGAACAATATTTCCTGCAACTTTTATTGTATGGTCATATTTCTTCATTGTAGCTGTGGATTCAGCACTGAGCAAGCCTAAGTGCTTAATGTAAGAGAACAGAATTTCAAGAACCTTCCATGTCTTTGCTCAAGCGATGTTTATCCTTGATACAGACTTGTATTGGCCTTTTCAGGTTTGTCCATGTGTTATCATTCTGTTCATCTTCGACTCCATGTCCCCCTATAACTTAGGGTCGTGTACATCGGAACCACGGCTCGATCGCATTAATCTGAGTACCAACTCTCGCGATACTATGGCATCGCTCATCAAACTGCTCGCACCGTATGTACCCTACAGTCTTGACGTCCTAGGAGCCATCCTCAACACGGGCCCTCGGACAAACACGCTACAAGACGTTGATCCATCCAAAGTATTTCTCTGGTCCACCATACCCTTCCATCCCGGTGCCATCTCGACCACCGATCCTCCCGTGTTATTCTCGATCGTCACCTTTTCCCATCTAAACCGTCAATTCTGCGTCTTTTGCTCAAGCGACTCGAGCACGACCGACCCGCCGAGCGAGGTCGAGAGAACGCATGTCAAACATGTATTCGAATACCTCCAGGACATGGCCCGCGAAGCGCGTCCCACATATGACGCTTTCCTCACTCCCCGCAAGAGCACCATTATCCACGGCATCGACACAAGTATACCAATGATCGTCATCGAGGCGGTTCATCAAAAGTGGGCAGAGGTCCTCGCACCCCTCACGGCGTGTCAAATTCCCAGCGTGCGGTACGTCTTCCCGCCTGGGACGTTTGCACGCGACGGGTTGCGGTCCGTGATACGCTTGGAGGGGGTAGAGGAAGAGGTGGAGGTATCCGAGATCGCGGCGTCGGATTTGGCGTTCGTACACGGTGCTTCGACGCTAGCGCGGTCTGACGCGTACCTCTTGTCTCGGGCGCCGTGTTCGGTGTGTCTCCGATTTCGAGGGGATGTCGTGATCGGAGCGGATGGAGGACATGAGGTTGGACAGGTTATCGCGTGTGCGCTCATGCATGCCGGCGGGAGCATCGGGGCGTTACGCGTGCACCCGGAACACCAACGGCGAGGTTTCGGAAGGGTGGTCGTTCGTGCGCTGATGGAGAAGTTGGATTGCGGCAAAAATCGAGGTGACTTGGGGTCTATTGTTGATGGTCATCAGGATCTGGGCGGAGGGGCATTGAATTGGAACTGGACGGATACGGAAGAACGCAATGAGGCAGGGAATGGCTTCTTTTCATCTGTGGCCAGTACGGGGAGCAGTTGGCCATGCCATTGGACATACATCCCCATTAATTGATGGGGTATATCCTTTGAAAAGCCATCTACGGTGTGATCCACTTTTCAATGACCGAGTTCATCATAGATGTTATAATTGCCACTCGCGGGTACGTTGAATTATACGACTCGATAACATCTGCAGAATATAAAAAACCAGTCAATTATCGATTACAACCATGCACGACCCAGTATGCTAATCGTACTTTAACCCAAATGGTATACACTAGTACATAAAAGAATACAGAACACGAGCGAATATCCTTACTGATTGGCACATATATATCTCAAAGATGTTGTGTCCTCGGCCTAAATGACCAGATCTCGATCACCATCTTCCCTGATCTCTTACACATGATCGCACACGTCCCCCCCTTGCAGGCCACCTTCCACACGCTGTCACACCGCTCGCTCAAATCCCTGACAGAAGCCCCGCTTTGGGTTTCATACATCCGCACCCGACCATCATTACCGCCGGTAATGAGAAAGTTCGAATCAAACTGGAGACAGGTGACAGAAGAATCGTGGGCAGAGATATGTTGCAACACGGTGTAGTTGTGCAGATCGAACGTAATGACACGTCCGTCCGATCCTCCAGTAGCGAGGAGGCCAGTAGTAGGACAAAGTTGTAATTGACACACGAGGGCCGTGTGCCCTTGTAACAGTGCGGTGCATTGCCTGCAATGACCATTGTGTTTCAGTGAGAATGATCAATATATGGGGATGGACTGACCCTGTCGTGGCATCCCATACACGGACGGTTGTATCCATTCCTCCGGAAACGACGCGGACACCATCGAATACGACTGAATAGATTTCCTGGTTGTGGCCGGCGAGGATATGTAGACACTCTCCCGTGTCTACGTTCCATATCTGCCGCACCATATAAACCGGAATGCACAGGTGCAATGGGAATGGACGTACCCGGCAGGTCGCGTCATAACTTCCACTGACCACCTTGCTACCGCAGACGTCAAGGCATCGGACACTACTTGAGTGGCCCTGCAATATTTGAAGCAGTCGGCCCTTCTGTATATCCCAAACTCGGACCGTTGTATCACGGGAGCCAGTCACTGCGATTGGACGGTTGTGTAAGACACGGGCACACCTGATGGTGGCAGTATGTCCACGTAAAATGTAGATACAGTGGCTACCAGTAGCTCTGATCAGCCCGCAATAAATGCAAGGAACTGTAAAACTCGTACCCTGATACCACGTCCCAGACACGCAGGCTCTTATCGCAGCCAGCACTGACGACGATCGGATTGGGTTGGCCCCAGCCTTCCGAAGTACAACACAGATCGCTTGGCTTTCCTGGACCATCTGGTCGTTGTGTCGTTGTTGGCCGCCTCTTCTTCGGCATGTCAAGCCCCAGTGCAAGACGATATTTCACGTGTATGCAACCGTTCGTTCCAGATAAGTTGGAAGATAATGATCTTGCTGACTCGTCACCGGGTGTTTCGATATCATTCCCGGGTTCGTCCCAATAGCCGCCGCGGCTGACAAGGTGTACTGCCCACACACCTTGATCGTGTCCGGTGAGCGTGCGACATAAAACACCGGTGTTGGCGCTGTAGATGTGAACCTTTGAATTCGCGCATCCGACGACGACGCGGTCAGAGTCCAGCGCCACGGACGTAACGACGCCATTATCGGGTGTCGTGATGGGAATGCGGTGTGAACGAAGAAGAGATCCACCTCTTCGCATATTAGACACTTAATACGACGTTGCTAGTAAGCATGTGGGCCTGTCAGGCAATTGTCACTCACTAATGACGTAGGAGTTTTGAAAATGCTTCCGGTAAGAGAGCGAAGCCTCGTCGGACGACTTTCCGCAGAAAGATCGTGTACACGGGGATAGAAGAGATTGTTCTTGTCGCTTGAGGCTTCCTTCTACATTGAGGGCTTGTATGGTCGCCGGATGCATCGGGCGAGCCGGATAGTAAATTGCGGGTTTATGGAATTCCTCCATGTATTCATCGTCGAATTCGACTTCGTTAGGGTTATCCATTTCCATACTAAAACGGTACGTCCCACACATTATTTTCCAAAGCCATTCGTCCTGAACGAGGTCATGCCACCGTTTGGAAACCTGGCTAGCTCTGGCAAGCGTTTTCGGGTCGTCCACAAAGCTAAGGATATGCAATGCTATCTCTGGGGGGAGTTCGGCGAGAAAGTCGCGTCTGAGCATGGGGGCAATGGTTTGTGAGATAAAGAGAAGCTCGGAAGGAGTGCAGTCATTGAGGAGGGACACGAGGTAACGTTTACGAGATGCAGGACCCAGAGCTACCAAGTTTGCAAACTCGATTCGAGAGAGATTTGCCGGATCGTACGATGCTGATAGAGTTTTGGAGAGGTGGCATTGGAAGCTATCGGCGATGAGGGAGCTGGACGGGGCTGGCGACGGCGCGGGGGTCGGGGGGGAGGCAGTGGGCATATATACGGTGTAAGGCGACTTTCCTGCGCTCACGTAGCGCCGATGATCGTTCGTCCGTGACTGCGAGCCTCTGTTCGCCGGCCTGGCTACGATATCGTCGCCGGTGTCTTGTGGGCGCGGTGAGCTGATAGACGCCATCGATACGATGAAACTAGACTTCAAAGACTGAAGCTCTGTGAGCGCTGAGCTCGATGATCAGTAGGACGTCCAGCGCGGGGTGGTGATCGAGTTATGGTCGCAAAGCTGGTCGACTCAGCTCATCATAACTGACAACGGAATGGGAAATTACTTCCATTTGTGGACATTACTACCACCACGTGACCAGCTTCCTGTTTTGGTTGTCCAATCTATGGCGACTGTCATTGTGATCGCTCGTGCTCAAGGCCATTCGCCCCAGTCCTCGCGTCAGCGCTTGTTGATCCCAGTCCCGGTCTTTCCCTGGACGTTAAGTTACCAACGCGTCTGGGCTGGTCATTAGGGTATCATTCTGGACGCTCTCCGGGCATTCTTAAACAATAAAGTCCGGCTCCCTTGCAGCAAAATGACGAACAAAAAGAAGGCACACGCCAAAAAACAAGCGCAGGCAAACGGTATCAAGTGCGCCCGTTGCTGTTTGCTCAGCCTAATATCTACTAATTCACCTTCAGGACTCAGCCTCAACCAGAAGCCCAGTCAAAGCCGACAAGTCCCATCTCCCCCTCTTCTTCACAACCGGTCGAATCTCCTTCATTGGAGAAACCTACAGGTCCAACGGCGGATGACATAAAGGAGCAAGGGAACGTCGCTTTCAAGGCAAAACAATACAACGATGCTATCGATCTATATACCAAAGCCATAGGTCTGCCTACCTCTCTACAGCAAGTCTCGTTGCGCGATCGCTGACCCGTTGTTCCTTAGAGATGAGGTCCACTGAACCTTCATATCTCACCAACCGCGCCGCATCTTACATGGCCTTGAAACGCTTTCGCCTGGCACTGGCCGATTGTCAGCAGGCAGCCGCGTTGCAATCAGCCGAGCCTTCATCAAAGACTCTGATCCGGCTCGCACGATGTCATCTCGCTTTGGGTTCTTCGGAGCCTGCTCTAACCACGTTACGTACTGTAGTTGCTTTAGAACCCACCAACGCCGCCGCGCGGCAACTTCAGGACAAGGTACTCGAGCTCGAGGCTCATTTGCGTAACTTCGACAGCGCGAAGCGAAGAAAAGAATGGGGAATGGCCCGATTAGCTCTGGACAAGTGTCTGCAGAGCATAGAAGGCGAGGGTGGCGAAATACCAACACAATGGCGCTTGTGGAGAGTCGAGCTAGAACTCGCACGCGCTAACTGGGATGCCGCCAACATCGCCGCAAAGTAAGTGAGGTGTTGATATATCGGCATAGAATCTGACCTGGTAGAACGTTTGCTCGTCTGTAGTGACGCTATGAGACTCGATCCTAATTCCCCTGAAATTCTTGCTGTGCGCGGGCTAGTGCTCTTCCTTTCCGGCAAGCTGCCACAAGCACTTCAACATGTTGCATCAGCGCTCCGGTTGGACCCTGAACATGAAGTTGCTTCACGACTGCGGAAACGTATAAAAGACGTCGAGCGGACAAAGGAAGAGGGCAACGCAGCCTTTAAAAGCGGTAAACTGGACGAGGCAATTACACTCTATGCAGAGTGTTTGGAGGTGCGCGACCTCCTACAACACCAATTGCCGTGTTGATCTCTCTTCTCAACAGCGCATAGGTGAGGTAGAAGAGGAGGGCAAGGGTGGACATATCCGCGCTACCTTGCTATCAAACCGTGCCACAACGCTAGTAAAGGTATTAAACTATTTCAATACATCTTTCACATCTTACGATCTCAAGCACAGCTTGAAAGATACGATGAAGCCCTGATAGACACGGAAGCTTCCCTGGCTCTCCTCCCGACATCGTTCAAAGCACTGCGCACTCGTGCACGCATCCATCTCCACCTCGAGAAATTTGACGCCTCAGTAGCGGACTTCAAGTCTTCCATTGAACAGGCTGAGTTCGAAGGTGCCGACGCCGATGTCAGATCCCTCAGTGCTGAACTCAAGAAGGCGGAGGCTGCCCTCAAACGAAGTAAAACGAAAGACTATTACAAGATCCTTGGTAAGATTTGAGTCAACTCTCGGAAACTTTGTCTTATGTAGATGATCAGGTATCCCACGGGACTGCTCAGAGATGGACATCAAAAAGGCATACCGGCGGGAGAGTCTGAAACACCACCCAGATAAGGTCACCATCCCATAATCCCTGGTGTGATTATGTGCGCTCATATTCCTTTGCGTCTGCAGGGCGGAGACGAGGAGAAATTCAAACTCGTCGCAGAAGCACATGCCGTGCTATCTGATCCTCGACGGCGAGAGCGATACGACATGGGTGAGGACGAAGATGGACAGAACGATTCCGGAATGGGGGGCATGGGTAGTCCATTCGGGGGTATGAATCCAGCAGATCTCGCGGATCTCTTCGCGCACATCCAAGGGGGCGGTGGCGGCTTCCGCTTCCACGCTGGAGGACGACCGAGCGAGTTCGGCTTTTGAGAGATGGAATATGTCTTGGACACTACGCATTTCCTCTTGCAGCTGTATCATGTGGGATATCATATATCATACCTTACCTGTATACTCTTTTCAGTGCGAACAAAGCGATCGCTTCCGTAAGTAAGCACGTGATGCTGATCGCAAAGACCAGTGGCTGTACATTCCCCCTGTCGTTATTCTCCAAGCCGTGGTTGAACCACTCTTTATTCCTTGCACTCACCATGTCGAATTTAAAGCAGGGCACTCTTTCGTTCGCAAGCTCCAAACGAACCAACTCTATTCGCAATGGAAAGAAGACCTCCGCCACAGAAAAGGGGAAAAATCAGCGGGTGGAGATACCAGTGAAGTCTCAGGATGATGAAAAGCTCAGCGAGGCCCTTGAGATTTCCTCTGACGAAGAGGGCACCGCTGCAGTGGAAATCATTGTGCCGGCCAAGCGAACCCGTGCGAGCACGAAGAAGCGGTCCTCCCCCGGAATAGCAAAGCGAGCACCACAGTTATCCCAGTCTGAGAAACAGAAACCCTCTCCGGCGGTGATAGAGAGGGAACATCTGGATGTCGAAGACAAGGCCGGTCGTTACCGCAGTTACTACTATGAAGTCAGATCAAAGATGGGATACATACAACCCGGTAAGTATGCATGACTCTCAGCCCATACCGCAGAAAAAGGAAAGTCATTTCGTTCGCATATACAGTTCATTCCGAGGGGCAGAACAAGATACACCAAGTGCTTCGCTTCTTTGACATGTGAGTTATCCGATAAGTGTCCTGTTTTGTGCTCACGGTGTCCACAGGTCATACGAGTTCGGTCCGTGCATCGGAATGACAAGACTGGAGAGATGGGAGAGAGCGGAGGCTTTCGGTCTTAATCCCCCAGTGGAGGTAAGTCCGAGGTGCCCTCGCCCATGTATAAACATATAGACCTGTTTTCAGGTTCGAGATATTTTACTCACCAAGGAAGGCATTGAGAAGCCTGAATACGCCCAATGTGTTTTGCATGACATGGTTTGAAGACATGGGTTGTAAACAAATTCCCTCAAAATTTGACGTTCCAACGTTTTATGGGACACTCAGGTTTTCGACCAGTGATTAAATGTATTTCTGTTGTGTTTGTTTCCTTCTTACATTCCCCAGTTTTTATAACGCTTGATGGAACCTTGCGTGTTGACCATATACCTGCTATTTAACACTGCTTTATTTCATGTACTATTCTAGTCCTGTTGTATAACTTGCTCAGTTGATAAGCTCATTGTCGGGAATTCGTGTAATCAACAGCAGGAATTACGGTATTGATAATTATAAGCCTCAGTCATCAAATTTCAAAGGTCAGGTACGCGCTGTGCCGTCGGAGCCCTATCATGCCAGTAGTCACTCCAACTCGCCTGGTGGATAGGTCGCCAACCCGCCGCCATCCGAACGTAACTCGACGCATGTAAGTATCAAGCTCTCACGCTCTGCCACAAAACCAGCGAAAAAGTTACCCGTCATGTCAACTCCTTTCGTGCGCCTTGAGAGCTTGTACTCCGCCTTAACGGAACACTGCATACATGGCTGTCATGACCGTGGAAAGGAAACGACGAAAGCGTTAGCCTTGGTCTCAAGGCTGGCATCGAACCAAATGGCTCATCAACATCACCCGTTCGCGTGATTGCGACCTTCTGCCTCGGACAAAGGTCATTACACATTGTTCTGCAGCAAAACAAGTCGAAAAGTCTCACCAGTCCGGTATCTTTCCCAGTTCTTTCCACATTCTGTACCAGAGATCAATGGTATGATGTTATTTTCCTCCTCGTTTGCCGGTCCCGCGGGAAACCGGACACCGTATGGAGTTATCCTCTACGGTTTCCACACAACTCATAACCCCTTGAGTATGTGGACTTGTGGGGACCCGACCACCTTTTTCGTGCCCCCATCGCGTAATAGTCGGGGCGAAAGGACTCCCTTGCAGATATAAAGGGTTCCATTGGCATGTTACTCTCCATAACAATCCTGGTGAACCCTTCATACAAAAATGTCTCCGCCTCGTCAATCTGAAGTGGATGTTCTCATCATTGGTGCCGGCCCTGCTGGCCTCATGTGCGCCAATGCTCTGGCAAATGCACAAGTAAGTGTCAAGATTGTGGACAAACGGTAGGCATTCGTAGCTGTAACTATCGCGTTTGTTGACCAATGTGCCATAGCGCCACGAGAGTCGCGAATGGTCAAGCGGACGGACTTTCGCCTCGAACTATCGAGGTCCTACAAGTGAGCGCCTTTGTCTTAGCGTGCTTGGCCACCAAGAGTGATGACCGTTACAGAGCTATGGAATTGCAGAACGTATCTTGCAGGAAGGATGTTCAATACACATGGCTGTGAGTGATTTGAAATACGAGTGTTGGCCTCTGATCTCTGGTACAGGCATTCTATGATCCTGGTCCAGAAGGTGGAATTCGGGTAGGAATCATTATACTCATGAATTGATCGGGTCTCATTGCTCACCCTCAGCTGTCGAATCGTACCCGGGACATAACCGCAGCTTCGGCTCGTTATCCCTTCGAAGTACGCCATACCAGAACTTGCAGTCTTCGTTTCTTATGAAGAGCCTTTAGGTTGGCCTCCATCAAGGAAGAATCGAGTCAGCATTTCTGGATTCCATGAAGTCACTGGGCGTTGAAGTTGAACGGTCGACTGCCCCCACTCATATAGAGCTATCAACCGATGAGGCAGAACTTGCTGATCCTACCTCACATCCAGTCAAAGTGAGCAATTCCGTCTACACTTGTGCACGCATTCACAGAGAGATTTCAGGTGACATTGGAACATTTTGAGGAACCTGATGGAGAGCCGCATGAAGAGATCGTGCACGCCAAATTCGTGCTTGGCGCAGATGGTATGGAAGTACAGCCACCTCGTCTACATCAAATCTCACGTGCATCGTGCCCACAGGAGCCCATTCATGGGTCAGGAAAACCCTCGGCATAACCATGGATGGCGAACATACTGGTAAGAACCTTTTTTCGCATTACCAAATGTTGCGATACTCAACGTGTTGGCCAGACTTCGTATGGGGCGTTTTGGACATGGTTCCAGATAGTGATTTCCCCGATATCCGGAACAAGAGTCTTATCCATTCCAACAATGGCTCGTGCCTCACTGTTCCTCGTGAATCCGATAGGATCCGGATCTATATGCAACTCGCCGATAAGGACGTGGTGAACCCAAGTACAGGAAGGGTCGATAAGGAAAAGATGGGACCAAAACAACTGCTCGAAGTCTCTTTTCCCCTACCGTGCAAATGCATTGGTTTTGTTTAACATTATGACACAGGTTGCACAACAGTCTCTCCGCCCATACACCCTGAACCCGATGGATGGGATCAACTGGTGGACACTATATATCAGTAAGCCATGACTCGGCACAAGTTGTTTTGTTGACCTGACTTTGTCAGTTGGTCAACGCGTGGCATCCCAATTCTCTGTTGAGAATCGTGTGTTTATCGCCGGAGATGCGTGCCACACGCATTCGCCTAAAGCAGGTAATGAGTTCCGCACAACTAGTAAGCCACGTCGACAAGCTGATCGTTATTTCAGGTCAAGGCATGAATGCCAGTATGAATGATGCACACAATCTTGGTAGGTTTGATATGATTTATTTCACGCTCACGGTTTTCTCACCGGTTGCAGCCTGGAAGCTCGCTTTCGTGATCCGTGGTTGGGCAGAAATGTCTCTGCTGTCGACAGTAAGTTGATGTTGTGTATATTACCTGGCGTGCGCTTAAAATACCCGACACATAGTACGAGTCGGAGCGCCGCAAGTACGCGCAAGACCTCATTGCGTTTGATAAGACATTTTCCACCCTTTTTTCGGGAAAGCCCTTGACCCACCATAATGTCGATGGCGTTTCTCATGAAGAGTTCCTAAAGTGAGTAAAGTTATGGGCTAGCCGAGCGCGTCTAATCATGGCCAATAGAACATTTCAAACATTTGGAGGGTTTACAAGTGGCATTGGCGTGCACTATGGGCCCTCCATGGCCGTCACCGACGCACACCAATCTCTAGTTACCAACCTCGTCATCGGTGAACGGGTTCCCCCGCAGAAGTTTATCCGGGGCGCCGATGCATGCCCATACGAGCTCCAGGACCTTCTTCCATCCGACTTCCGTTACAAGCTGCTCGTGTTCACTGGTGACCTCGATGATGCTCTGCAATGGGAGAGAATCGAATCTATGGTGAAGGACTTACAGGGGCCGGAAAGTTTCTTGACGAAATACGCCTCGAACAAGTCTTCAAAGTCGAGGTTCGATATCCTCACGATCACCAAAGGAAAGAAGGAAGTGTTTGACTTTTTGAAAGTC
This sequence comes from Xanthoconium stramineum, assembly GCA_038090315.1. Taxonomy (NCBI): domain Eukaryota; kingdom Fungi; phylum Basidiomycota; class Agaricomycetes; order Boletales; family Boletaceae; genus Xanthoconium; species Xanthoconium stramineum. The sequence continues at coordinate 15,092 of JBBPMO010000116.1, forward strand.
CCGTCTGTACTGAGGCCACATTGGTCCAAGTGAGTACGAGGTTTAATTTAGGACTCGCTTATCTTGATGTATGTTGCAGGGTTTTGATCGACGATACCGACATCACCGGTAGCGTTGGTGGGCAGGGTTACTCATACTATGGCGTGGCTGACGAGGGTGCAATTGTGGTGGTTCGGCCTGATGGATATGTTGGCACGATCGCGCCTTTGCATGGCGTTGCTGAGATCAACGACTATTTCGCGCAATTCATGAAGATATGAAGGCGTGCCCTCTTGGACGTGAACATGACTGCGAATGGGATCAAATACACGTATGGTGTATGAACGCGTGCAAGTAGGTTCTTCTGATGGTAGATGTTTATGTAAATTAGACCTGTACCATACCATTACCACGATTACCGACGGTTCGCGTGGGTCGCTTGGTTGAACAAGTTGAACCGGAAATAGTCATCAGTTGCTTGCAACCCTAGTCTCGAACTTGAACTTCGCCATCGCACATTCGCAAACCCCGGGCCTCCAGATGGCTTCGGTCTTGGCATGTCGAACAGTTATCTTTCGATCACGAAGGTCTGGTTCGCGAAGACTAGTCTTGCAAGCCTGATGTCCTAATACGTCCAACCACATTGCTCCATCAACCTGTGTCAGTCCTTGAAGTAAAGATATGGACCTAATAGTAAGTGCCAAGGAACTGTTCTGTAATTTGCTCGCTGTTCGCAACCTATATGATCCTCAATGCTTTACCCTCTGTTTTACACGATTTCCAGGTTGGTAATATTGTGGCCAAACGAGGACTGTACTGGCAACCTCCTTGCTTGAACAAGGCAACGAGGGAGCTCTGCACTCGAGTGTCCACGCCAGGGCTGTTCGCTCGAGATCCTCCTACCATCCCCTGGAATTGGATGGCGTAGGATCTTCTGAAAAGGGACTAGTTGGATGTGTATAAAAAGCGGACGACGCATCGGACGGCCTGTTCTCCTCACCAACGTTATCTACCATGCCTCTGGAAAGTCGCGTTGACGTCCTGATCATTGGGGCTGGTCCTGCTGGAGTCATGTGTGCCAACGCACTCGCGATGGCACGCGTGGACGTCAGGATAATTGATAAACGGTACGGGCCACGTTCGACGACTGTCGTCGTCGAGTTGCGTGCTCAGGCTGATCTATTCCAGTCCCGCAAAGGTTGCAGTCGGTCAGGCTGACGGTATTCAACCGAGGACGATCGAGATGCTGCAGGTATATTGCTTCCCATGGCTTTCACCACCTCTTAATCTTTGGTTGCAGACATATGGGCTCGCCGAGCGTTTGATTCGGGAAGGGAACCAGCTGCACATGTTTGTATGTGAATGTTTGGTTGTTCAACATGGTATACGTACCTAATGGGTATGATAACTCAAGGCTTTCTACAACCCTGGCTGCGACGGAGGAATCGAGGTATGAGCTGGGTCCGACTTTGCAATGTGTCTTCAGGTTCTGAAAGCCTTGTTCTGAAGTGCACGGGACGCGTTGCTAATGTCACTGCAGCGACCAACGCGCGTTATCCGTTCGCGGTACGGTTATTGTCTCCACATGTCTCTTCCTTGTGTCTGATTCGCATCTAGATTACACTGAACCAAGGAGCAATAGAGGCTATTTTTCTCGATTCTATGAGAGACCATGGAATAGAAGTCGAACGACCAAGACAACCTGTGGACATTGAAATTTCGGAAGATGTAGATGAACTATCTGATCCTTCGCTATACCCAGTGAAGGTTGGCTTTTACCAGACTGCCTACCGCTGTTTTGCAATGGTTTTGCAGGTTACCGTTGATCGCTTAGACGCCACCGACGAGAGCAAGACAGAAATCATACATGCCAAATTCGTCGTCGGCGCAGATGGTGAGCGTTGTGTTAGCTGACCATCGAGTTTGAAATTGAAATTCAATGTAGGAGCGCATTCGTGGGTGCGAAAGGTCTTAGGAATCGAAATGGAAGGCGAACAAACTGGTATGTATCGGACCAGTGGTTTCATTCCACTGAATCTCACTGATAAAACCATATAGAATACATCTGGGGTGTCGTCGATGTGGTACCCGAGACAGATTTCCCAGATATTCGCAACCGCACTGCCATCCATTCCGAAAATGGATCCTGCATGATCATCCCCCGCGAAGGAGACCTTGTCCGTTTCTACACCCAGCTATCAGCGACGGATGTCGTGGACCCTTTAACCGGAAGAGTTGACAAGAACAAGATGACCCCACAAGAGCTCGTTTCGGTGAGGCTTCTTACGGACACGGTGGGTCTCGTCTTTCGATTGATGACAGTCAACAGGTCTCCAGGAAGATCCTCCATCCATTTGAGTTGGCTGAACCGAAAGAAATTGAATGGTGGACAATTTATATCAGTACGTCCTTGTCGAATCTCAAGTGATACTCATGCCAACGTGCGAGCTACCTGCTAGTCGGGCAGCGCGTGGCGTCTAGTTACTCCGTTAAAGATCGTGTTTTCATTGCTGGTGACGCATGTCACACGCATTCCCCTAAAGCCGGTGAGAGGGTTTTTCTTGCATGCAGAGTCTCGGATACACTTATCCATGAATCAGGCCAGGGAATGAACGCTAGCATGAACGATACCCATAATCTTGGTACGATTCTCCATTGTCGTTGAGCGTAGACTGAAAATCATTTAGCATGGAAACTTGCCCAAGTGCTCAGAGGATGGTCGAGCCCGTCACTCCTAAAGACTGTGGGTTCTTCGACGACTTGTCCTTGTGTGCCTATTATACCATTTCTTCCTAGTATGAACACGAACGCAGAAAATACGCGCAAGACCTCATAAACTTTGACAAGCAGTTTGCAACTCTTTTCTCTGGAAAGCCGAGGACACCGGAGAATGAAGACGGTGTATCCCACGAGCAATTCTTGGGGTGAGTCTCCACATGGCGTTGGTAAACCTTTCACTCAGCGGGCTATTATCAGGACGTTCCAGACTTTCGGAGGATTCGCGAGTGGTATTGGAGTTCATTATTCTCCATCCGCGATTGTGGATCCCAAACACCAGAAATATGCAAACAGCCTCGTCGTTGGACAACGCATGCCCCCACAGATCTTTGTTCGCGCTGCCGACATGCGTCCAATCGAGATACAGGACTTGATCCCTGCAGATGTTCGCTTCAAACTGCTGTTCTTCGTAGGAAGGGTGACTGAGACGCGGAATGCTGAGTTGAATTCGCTCGCAGAGAAACTAAGCAAGCCGTCCAGCTTCCTCCATAAATACAGCCCGGATGGGAACATCGCGACTGTATTCGATATTATCTCGATCACCGCAGACAAGAAAGAGAGCCCTAATTACTTATTCGTCCCGGCATTCTTCCGTCCCCATTGGTCAAAGTAAGCGTCTATCCACTCACCCCTGGTTTTGGCATTCTCAACCATGAACCTGTCGCAGAGTGCTCCTCGATGATACTGATATGGCAGGGAACAATGGCGGACGCGGATATAAGACATTTGGAATCGACCCAGAGCAGATCACGCTCGTGGTCGTTCGACCAGATGGGTATGTGGGAACAATTGTTCCCTCGACGGCAATTGTAGATTTGGATAATTACTTTGGTTCATTCTTGCTTCCTCACGACCTCGTCTGCTAGTTCGGATGAGATGGTACTGGAGAAACGGACCTCGATTGTACAACAAATATGGTTGATGCTGGTACCGAGAATTGCATGCTGCATGCCATCTACACTTGAGGGCGATGAGACATTAGCATGAGTCATTGGAGCACAACCTGAGCGGGGCCACGACATGTAAATTTCTTCGGCTAAATATAGGTATTGAACGTCACGAAGAGACCGGATATGCTGGGCAGTACTGCCTATTTCAGTGGGAGAGTAAAGGGCAAACGATGATATACATGTGGTGGAGTACCACCTTGCGCTACCTTTTCACTAGGTATCATTGTCCAGTTACTTCATTGCCAAGCATGCTTTGTCAACGAACCAGTTTCGCCCATGGCCCTCGCCGGCTCTACACCATCGTGATCAAATCCCAGCCTTTTCAGCATGCAGGTGCATCCACTTGCAGCCATTGATCCAAGGGCCGGCCATGCTTGCGAAGCTCGCCATCATCATACTGGAGAGAGATCAACGCCAGAACCCAGACGAATGATTATGCGTCGTGCGCATACACATGTTCGATTTTGCCTTCGCCCTTTTCTTTTGAGGAGGTCTAATGCCATGGACGGAACCGTGACGGTGTATTCGTCCTCAGTTACACTGTGACCTCACAACGGTCAGTCGTTCAAGCCACTGACGACATTGCTCCCGTCAACTTTGTACATCAGATTGGAGGCGCCAACGTCACGACAATGAACGTTCCTTCACATAGCGAGAGTCCTTCAGCTTCAACGGCAATCAGACCAGTTCAACCCAAGCACAGAAGAACACCCACACTTCACCGTGTCCCACTAGAGGTTCGAGAATGAGTCATTCGTGTCAACTCTTCAGGGACGACCAGTTTATAGAGGACCCAGGCTCGGTCTTTTGGCGGGTTGGAGCATTCGCGTATTTGCTGTAGACACGAAACACGAAACACTGTTTACCTCAGGCCAAGTGATGGTGGCGTCTTTGCTTCTCGAAGCACTCCCAACCGATTGTGGGTAGATTGCAACTTTTGTCGGGCGGATACGGTCCTTGGTACAGCCTGAAAGTTCCGTGTTCTAGTAAGTTTTATCGAGTGCCTTGTAGAGGACGTGTTGTGTTGTGTTGGAGAACGCATCAATAACTTGAATGCACCACTGAGTGGGACCGGATTTTTTCACACGAATCTATATTGCTTGCCACTCATTGCGGCTACCAACAAATGTAAACCGTCGCGGGTTACCTTCCAGCAATCGAACTGTCAAGCTTCAAGCCTCTTTGTGACACCTGGACCCTGCCGAACATCAGCGGCAATGTATGAAACACGGAAACGCTACTATGTAAGTACAATCATTCGAGATGAGTTGCAGTGCAAGCCGCATAAAAATTCATAGTTCTGAGCTACTATACCATCCTTGAGTCTACCCCCTTGCGACCTAGGCAGGTTTTGTTACGGTACCCGGTTACGTGGACGTGTCGCTACGGCTATCACAATGGACAGTCAACTGCCGGAATTCAAGTGAAAGTGCGATTTCGAAGCTGGTGATTCCTCCTCTCAGACGCGGTCTACTAGTACTCATATGTATCTTTATGCTCGCCAGCCTCGTCAAGGGTCGTGTCAGCTATTCGGCAGAGTGGTATGGTATTGATGCTCGAAAAGGCTAGGGTCCTGTCATGCCCAGACCGGTTGAGCTGGGCACGAAGACCCTTTCCCATTTATCAGCTTGCTGCCACATCATGCCTCTAGAGAGCCGAGTTGATGTCTTGATCATCGGGGCCGGACCCGCCGGACTTATGTGTGCCAACGCACTTGCGATGGCGGGTGCAGATGTGAGAATTATTGATATACGGTATGAGTCATGTTCAACGGTCGCGCCGTCGCGAGCGATCAGCTGCTAATCGGTTCCAGCCCCACAAAGGTGGAAACTGGTCAAGCTGATGGTATTAAGCCAAGGACTCTCGAGGTGTTGCAGGTATGTCACTCCTCACACCTTTCATCACATCTCGAACTCTTGCCACAGAGCTATGGACTCGGCGAGCGCTTACTCCGTGAGGGGAACCAGATACACATGTGTGTACGTGAACGTTTGTTTACTCATAAGTACTGCATGTCTGACGAAGTGTGATGGCCAAAGGCTTACTACAACCCCGACTCTGATGGAGGAATCAAGGTACTAGCTATCTCTGGCCTTAAAGTGTAATACCTGATTTGAAGGGTGTGTCTTGAAGTGCACAAGACGGGTACCTAACATCACCACACCAACCAGTGCGCGTTACCCATTTGGGGTGCGGTCCTTGTCGCTCGATCTCGCTGCTTTCTGTTTGTTCATCTGTGGACGTCTAGATCACACTTCACCAAGGAGCAGTAGAAGCTATTTTTATTGATTCTATGAGGAGTTATGGGGTAGAAGTCGAACGGCCAAGAAGACCTACGGATATAGATATCTCGGAAAACGTCGATGAGCTATCAAGTCCCGGGTCATACCCGGTGAAGGTATGCGTTAATCCAGTTACTCACACTTTGACTCATAGACAACGAACACTGCAGGTTATAGTAGAGCGCTTAGATGTCATCGAAGAGGAGAACAAGACAGAAACCATACGTGCCAAATTTGTTGTTGGAACAGATGGTGAATCCTCACACACTACTACCCCGGGTTTAACACCGACACTCAGCGTGTAGGAGCGCATTCATGGGTGCGTAAGGCTCTAGGAATCGACATGCAAGGCGAACAGACAGGTAAGCTGGTGCCCTAGTACCGCTTGATACATACCTGATCAAACCAACCAGATTATGTCTGGGGTGTGGTCGATATAGTACCGGAGACAAACTTTCCAGATATTCGTAATCATGCTGTTATCCATTCCACAAACGGATCCTGCATGATCATTCCTCGTGAGGGAGACCTAGTGCGTTTCTACACCCAGCTATCACATACAGATGTCGTGGACCCTGAGACTGGAAGAGTTGACAAGAACAAGATGACCCCACAAGAGCTCGTTTCGGTTAGGCTTTTTGGCTGACGACTTTTTATGTGACTAATGAAGGCTGGCAGGTCTCCAGGAAGATACTCCATCCGTTTGAGTTAGCAGACCCGAAAGAAATTGAATGGTGGTCAGTTTACATCAGTATGTCCTCTTCAAATATCCCACTAGCTACGACAACGTACGAGCTATGTGTCAGTCGGACAGCGCGTGGCGTCCAGTTACTCCGTCAAGGACCGTGTTTTCATCGCCGGCGATGCGTGCCATACCCATTCCCCAAAAGCTGGTGAGAAGACCTCTCTTTCTCTCTCACCTGGAATTCCTGAATCGTGACTCCCTGGTTTAGGTCAGGGTATGAATGCTAGCATGAACGATACGCACAACCTCGGTACGTATTTTGTCATGTCGTTGGCCATGGATTGAGAAGTATCTAGCATGGAAGCTTGCACAGGTACTCAGAGGATGGTCCAAACCATCGCTTTTGAAGACTGTAGGTTTTACAACGACTTCACGACTTGCCTTTTATGTTCCCAGTACGAACAGGAGCGCCGAAAATACGCCCAAGACCTAATAGAATTTGACAAAGAATACGCAGCTTTGTTCTCCAGGAAGCCGAGGACAGCTGAGAATGTATATGGAGTATCTCACGAGCAGTTCTTACGGTGAACTCCTCTTTGCACGTGTTAATGTTAAATCTTTCTCACCAACTCGTTTATCAGAACTTTCCAAACGCATGGAGAATTCACGAGCGGAGTTGGTATACGCTATTCCCCTTCTGCAATCGTGGACCCCAAGCATCAGGAGTGCGCAAACGTTATCATCGGACAAAGAATGCCTCCGCACGTCTTTGTTCGCGCTGCTGACATGCGCCCAATTGAGATACAGGACTTGCTCCCCTCGGATGTTCGCTTCAAACTGCTGTTCTTCGTAGGGAACCTGACAGAGACGCGGACCGCTGAGTTGAATTTGCTCACAGGAGAATTGAGCAAGCCGTCCAGCTTCCTCTGCAAGTACAGTCCTGATGGAAGCATCACCACTGTATTCGACATTATCACAATCGCTGCAGGCAAGGAGGATATCAATTACTTGCTCCTCCCCGCAATTTTCCGTCCCCACTGGACAAGGTAAGTGCTGTCATCTCACTACCGTTAATGACAAATCGATTCATGAACCATCGCAGAGTCCTCCTTGATGATATTGATGCCACGGCGAGCAGGGGTGGAAACGCATATGAGAGATTTGGAATCGATACAAGCCAGATCACGCTCGTGGTCGTTCGACCTGATGGCTACGTAGGTACGATCGCTCCTGCGACGGCGGTTGCGGACCTGGACAGTTATTTTGGCTCGTTTTTGTTCCCTCGTCGCTCAGTTTGAACATGATTGTTGGGACATAGGCCATAATGTATAGACGCTGGTAACCACCAAATTCAAGCACACGCTGAGTCTGAAGCTAGCGTCAGTCGTCGACCTTGTCTTGACCTAGCCTGTAGTATCCCGAGTGGGCCGGTCGCCATCGCCGACCCAGTCGGTCCTCGATTAGGCTCGTCTGGTGAATTGGCAGCCAAGCGTCCGCCTTTCAAGCTCAATGTACCGGTAATACTACGCATAGGACGGTGTAAGCCTAATATAACGTGGGCTACATACTTTCAAGAAGCAAACAAACAGAAAAAAAACACTAATGCGCCCAGAGTTGCAGTGGGAACTTGTCGTGAGTCAGTACCATTTGGTTAGCGCCATAAGGTTCGCAGAGACGAGACAGTCGATTTGGTGCCAGCTACCATGTAGGTTTCCCTATTCCTGGCTTCTCATGATTGTTCTGATGTGAGTATCTTTCACCCGAACTTCGTGAATGCTGAGGTTGAAATTCTGCCTAGGCAAAAAATTGTGGTGTACCGTGTAGCACGCTCGTGTGACAAATTTGCTGGCGTGGAGACCAGCACCCACGGTCGGAATGGTGATTGGCAAGCAGCTAGCGAGTACCCCTGGATAGGTGTCACAGCGAGCCAAAGCTCAACAGTGTCGCATTCAAGTGTTCAAGGTCGCTATCTTCGACTTCACCAGGAATACTTATTACTGTAACGCAAAGTCCTTGCAACACCCGGTTCGCTGTGAAACCCGTTGTGCTCCAAAGCTCGGAAACACTCCACTCGGGTACGAGAATTCATGGATATCTTACATCCTTTTACTCCGGTGCTTATTCGGTATCGCCGCCGAAGGAACCAGATCTCACTATGATCGTAGTGATTAGTAATCAATGCAACAGGACAAGCCTAATCTGACTACTATGACTCCCGCTCTGCTTCATCATTGCCATGGTGATTTGGTTCACAATTAGACCCAGGGTCTGGACTCAAATACCACCGCCTCATACAGAGATCCAAAGGCTCCTTCTCATTTACTACCACCGCCAGCACCAACGCCCTTCATCATGCCGTCCGAAAGCCAGGTTGAAGTCTTGATCATCGGAGCCGGCCCTGCCGGAGTTATGTGCGCCAATGCACTCGCAATGGCAGGCGCAAACGTCAGGATCATTGATAAACGGTATGGATCATGTTCAGTGATTGCTGTGGGTATCATGCTCGGTGCTAATTGGTGCTAGCCCCCTCAAGATTGCAGCCGGTCAGGCAGACGGTCTTCAACCAAGGACAATCGAGGTATTCCAGGTATGTCTCTCCCTGGATCTTCCACCACGTCTTCAACTTTTTCCACCAGAGCTATGGACTCGCCGAGCGCTTGCTCCGAGAGGGAAACCAGATGCACATGTGTGTACGTGAACATGTTTTTAATCATAAGTTGTGCTTGTCCGACAGGGTGTGATGGAGACTTTCTACAACCCTGGCCCCGATGGAGGAATCGAGGTATGAGTCAAATCCGGTTTCCGCGTGTTTCCCAAGTTTCTGAACGTGAATCCTGAAGTGCACAGGACGCGGCGCAGGACGCGGCGCACGAACATTGGCAGAGAATGCGCGATATCCCTTCTCGGTGTGTTTATTGTCGCGCAATACGTGTTGCCTACGTAGGTTATTGACTGATGACTAGGTCACACTCCATCAAGGAGCAATAGAAACTATGTTTCTCGATTCCATGAAGGACCACGGAGTGGAAGTCGAACGTCCAAGACGACCGGTGGACATCAAGATCTCGGAAGACATCGACGAACTGTTCAGCCCTTTATCATACCCAGTCAAGGTCGATGCTATCCAGATTGCTCACCACGTGCTGTAAACAATGATCACGACAGGTTACCATAGCGCATTTAGACGCGAACGACGAGGAGGAAGCGATAGAGATTGTACATGCTAAATTCGTTGTTGGTGCAGATGGTGGGTTGCACCTCACACTCACCTTCCCTGCGAGTTGAGTGCTGACATACGGTCTGTAGGTGCACATTCGTGGGTCCGAAAGACTCTGGGCATTGAAATGGAAGGCGCACAAACAGGTGATCTTACCGGACTCGTGTTGTGTTTGCGCTGTATATCTCATCACACCGACCAGACCACATCTGGGGCGTTGTTGATATGATACCGGAAACAAACTTTCCGGATATCCGTAACGCTTGTGTTATCCATTCAGAAAACGGGTCTTCCTTGATCATTCCCCGCGAAGGAGACTTAGTCCGTTTCTACATCCAGCCGTCAGATGCGGATGTCGTAGATCCGTTGACTGGAAGAGTTGACAAGCAAGATGACACCCCAAAAGCTCGTTTCGGTGAGTATTCGCGTAGGAGGTGGCCTTTGTCATCTGGCTGATGAGTGGAAATAGGTTGCTAGGAAGATACTCTACCCATTTGAGTTGGCTGACCCGAAAGAGGTCGATTGGTGGACAATTTATATAAGTACGTCCTTTTCGAATCTCCCACCATCCTGGGGTGCGAGTTGTCTGTAGTTGGACAGCGTGTCGCGTCTAGCTACTCTGTAAAGGACCGTGTTTTCATTGCTGGCGATGCATGTCATACCCATTCCCCCAAAGCTGGTGAGATGATTTCTCTTCCGCACGGAACTCCGGGTTCATTTCTCCGTGGATTAGGCCAGGGAATGAATGCCAGCATGAATGACACCCATAATCTCGGTATGCATCACTCTGTGTCGTTGGACGTAGACTGAAGACTGTCCAGCGTGGAAGCTTGCGCAGGTGCTCAGAGGATGGGCCAAACACTCGCTCTTGAGGACTGTATGTTTTTCGATAACGTACCCTGGGTGTACTTATTACATATCCTCTGTTAGTACGGACTGGAACGCCGAAAATTTGCGCAAGATATGATCAACTTTGACAAGAAGTACGCAACTCTGTTCTCCAGAAAGCCGGGGACAGTGAAGGATGAAGACGGTATATCCCATGAGGAGTTCTTAAAGTGAGTTCTGCTGCACAGGACGATGCAAAACGTTGCAAAATGTTTATATTTTCAACTTGTTCTGAATCATTAGAACATCTGGAGGATTCATGAGCGGCAGGGAGTTCACTATTCCCCGTCCGCGATTGTGGATCCCAAGCACCAGGGATACGTAAACAATCTCGTGATTGGAGAGCGCATGCCCTTCCAAACCTTTGTTCGCGCCGCAGACATACGCCCAGTTGACATACAAGACCTGCTTCCCGCAGATGTCCGCTTCAAGGTGTTGTTCTTCGTGGGGAACCTGACGGAGACGCGAATCGTTGAATTGAAGTTGCTCGCGGACGAGCTGAGCGAGCCGTCGAGTTTCCTCCAGAAATATAGTGCCGATGGAAACCCCTCGACTGTATTCGACATGATCACGATCGCTGCAGGCAAGAAAGAGGATATCAATTATTTGCTCGTCCCGGCGTTCTTCCGTCCCCACTGGTCAAAGTAAGTGTGATCTTCTTACACTTGTTTTTGGCTGGCTCATCCATGAACCCATTGTAGAGTACTTCTTGACGATACCGACATGACAGGCAGCAAGGGCGGACAGGGGTATGAGAAATTTGGAATTGATCCGAAGCAAATCACACTCGTGGTCGTTCGACCAGATGGATATGTGGGGACCATCGTTCCTTCCACGGCCATCGCAGACCTGGACAACTACTTTGGTGCATTCTTGCTCCTCCGAGTCCTTGATTCCTAGTCTGGTGTGATAGAATTATTGGAGGAATAGACCGAAACCACTTCATATAGTGTCGACTGATATCGCTGTTCAGTCCCATGGGAATCCTAAGAGGTGAAACACTTTTGTGAGGGATCTATAGGCGAAAGTCACGTAACGAAACTATTATCGTGGTAGAAGGATACTTGCCCTTATCATTGCAATTTTTTTCCGTAGTCAGAAGCGAGAGGTGAGACACTTCTGTGAGACAGAGGCGAAAGTCGCGAAACGAAACAACTGCCGTGGTAGAAAGATACTTGCTCTTACCATTGCAATTTTTTTTTCGTAATCAGAAGCGAGAGTCGCGACTCTTCACCAACTATGGCGCTGAAGCCTAAATGCAACCTCGAAACCTCGCGGTTTATCGGTCTTGACGTTGGACAAGACTTTTGCCTGGGTGGGCTCTCGAAAAAGAGAAGCTGAGATAGGATCGTCATGTCCTGGATTGCAAACACTGGGGCCGCGGTGGATCAGCCGATGATACGAGGTGAGACGGTGGATATACATACATAGTCGGATTTAATGCTGGCCCCACTGGTTTCACACCTCTGGACCTAGTTTGTCCGACGCTGCTGGGTATTTCTGAAGGTTTGTCAAATGAGAACCCACAACGCAATGTGGGAGATTTGTAGGGTCAGCACGGTACGATTTCATTATGATCTTGTAGAATCCCCGACATTGCAACGGCGGGCTCACGCACATACCTTTACTAATCCCTGCGCAGTGCACGGTCGGACCTCTACTGGTGTGTACACCGAAAGCAAAACAACAACAAACCACTCGTTTAGTAAACATCCAAACGTTGCGACGAGCTCAGTCTAGACTGCCTCATAGTTACCACTGTACCAGGATTTCTCTGGTCTGACCAGATTTTGTATCGGTCATTGGTATGCAACACAGACGTGTTGTAACTATGCTGGCTCGGGGCCACATCAATAATGCCGACTCCCACGGAAGACCTGGACCATGAGGTGACGCGTCAAAAACGGTAGGGAACTCATCGGAAACCATCGCGTTGAGTGCCCCGTTTCACCCAACGATTTCATTCGGCATTAAGTGGATGGTGAAGTTCTAAGCTATGGTGCAGATCACTTAGCCACCGCTACTTTTGTGCAGTGGCCAAATCGTGGGATGGCGCGACCAATCCTAACCCTAACCCTAGGTCCAAGTAGCCATGGGTGAAGTCTCCAACTCTCCGCAAGGCTGAATTATGGAGGAACGAGAATCAAGGTTCAGAATGAAATGGAACAGATATTCTCTAACGAGTGAAATAATTATTGCATTGACTCAAACTGTAATCATGAGCAAGAAAACTTCCAAAGCTGCTGCTGCTCGAGCAAGGGCAGCTCGTTGGTCAAAGTCCCATCAAGTCCATTGTCCGAGTCCACGTCCTGCGGAGACTAAACAACATCACCACAAGATGTTACCGGCTGAGTTTCCCCCAATAGAACTGGATTTTGACGATGGTTCGGACTGTGGATACACTGGTGGAGTCAATTATGTACCATCAGACATGGATGAGGACACAAACGAGTCACTAATCCATCCAGACGAACAGAGCACAGACTGCGAGAGCATACAAGAGCTCGAGGGCGATGAGCTTGAAGCAAACTTAGCATGACTTCAAGAGAAAACCGCACACAATGATGGATCAATGCATACCGGTCAGGACTGGAGACAAAGGAAGCTCAAGTTCAAGTGAAAGCCTTCAGTTCAACAAAGCACAAGTCTCACAGACGGGTTCCAGAACATCTTGCAGCAGTTTTTGATGGATAGGGGCTATATTTCTGCAAGGTGGCCAAATTCAGACTGCCATCATTTTTTTTCTCATTCAATTATTTTTTAATCAATAATCGCTCTTGCAGATTTTATCTACTCATTAAATACATCATTTCTGCAAGAGGAAAAAAAATCTGGATTTTTTTTCAAGGGGGTAAAACGTTTGCACAAAAGTAGCGGTGGCTAAGTGATCCGCACCATAGCAACGCTTTCCTGTGGTTATGATGACCCCACTGGTTAAGTCCGACCGGTTCTCGCCAAGATCCGCGATGCGACGGACCGGGTCAATTTAACCTACCGACCGGCTGAAGCTCGGTCTTAAAAGGATACCTGTGCCAAACGACTCAAAGACACCTTCACATTACCATCACCGTTCATAATGCCTCTGGAAAGTCGCGTGGATGTCTTGATCATCGGAGCTGGCCCTGCTGGAGTCATGTGTGCCAACGCGCTCGCGATGGCAGGCGTAAACGTTAGGGTCATTGATAAACGGTACGGATCATGTTCAATGGCGGTTATCGTCACAAGTCGTTGCACACTGATTACTCCTAGCCCTGTCAAGGTCGCAGCCGGTCAAGCGGATGGTATTCAGCCAAGGACTATCGAAGTGTTGCAGGTATATTGCTCTCCACGTTTAAATCACCTCTCGAACCCTTGCAATAGAGCTATGGACTCGCCGAGCGCTTGATTCGAGAGGGGAACCAGATGCACATGTGTGTACGTCAAGTTCGCTGCTCCTCGTGAAACCTTGCGTCTAACGAAGCGCGACGATCCAAGGCTTTCTACAACCCAGGGCGGGAAGGAGGAATTGAGGTATGTGCCAATTCCGGCCCCGGAGTGGTTATTCGGCTGCTGAAGGGTGAATCTTGAAGTTCACAGGTCGTGCACCCGATGTCACTGCGCCAACCGCACGCTTTCCTTTTGAGGTCTGGTCCTTCTCGAACTTCTCTTCCTGCCGTAAATTCATGGACGGGGTCTAGATCACACTCCACCAGGGAGCAATAGAAGCTATTTTCCTTGATTCTATGAAGAACCATGGAGTACAAGTCGAGCGACCAAGGAAACCAGTGAGCATTGAGGTCTCAGGAGACGTCGATGAACTGTCCAGTCCTTCGTCATACCCAGTCAAGGTCGGTGCTAACTAGATTGATCACCATTTAGTTTCCAAATAATGGTTACTCCAGGTTACACTAGAGCATCTAGACGCGATCGACGAGAGCAGGACGGAAATTGTACATGCCAAATTCGTAGTTGGTGCAGATGGTAATCGTCCTCATCTGCCCATGGGTCTAGTACTGACATACCTTCCGTAGGAGCACACTCGTGGGTTCGAAAGGCTCTAGGAATCGAGATGGAAGGCGAACAAACAGGTAACCTACCCTACTCAAAATGATCTTGTGGTTCCGCGTCCCCGCTAACTGGACCGGACAGACTACATCTGGGGTGTTGTCGACATCGTTCCAGAAACGAACTTCCCAGATATTCGTAACCGCACTGTCATCCATTCCGAGAGCGGGACCTGCATGGTCATTCCCCGTGAAGGCGACACGGTTCGTCTGTACATCCAGCTATCGGATGCGGACATTCTAGATCCGTTGACCGGAAGAGTTGACAAGAACAAGATGTCTCCCGAGAAGCTCGTCTCAGTGAGTATACAGAGGTAGTGGCCCTTGTCGTATGCTTGATGAGTACCGGTAGGTTTGTAGGAAGATCATCCGCCCGTTTGAATTGGCCGACCCAGAAGAAGTTGAATGGTGGACAATTTATATTAGTACGTCCTGTTCGAATCTCCCAGTACCCTCGTCCCAACGTGGGAGCTGCCTGCAGTTGGGCAGCGTGTCGCGTCTAGTTACTCCGTCAAGGAACGCGTCTTCATTGCTGGCGACGCGTGTCATACCCATTCCCCGAAAGCTGGTAAGAGTACCTTCTCTTTCACTTGGAATTCTAGAATCATTGTGTTTTAGGTCAGGGTATGAATGCCAGCATGAATGATACCCATAATCTCGGTATGTGTCCCTTTATGTCATTGGGCATAGACTGATAACTGTTTAGCATGGAAGCTTGCTCAAGTGCTCAAAGGATGGTCCAAACCTTCGCTCTTGGAGACCGTAAGTTCTACAATGATTTGCCTTTCTATGCGTCTAAAGTATTTTGGCGTAGTACGAGTACGAACGTAGGAAGTACGCGCAAGACCTGATTGACTTTGATAAGAAGTTTGCATCTTTATTCTCCGGAAAGCCGAGGACAGAAGACAATGAAGATGGCGTATCCCACGAAGAATTCCTGCGGTGAGTAGTACGCGTCCCGAACTGTCGGTGAATCTCATTAACCGTTTACCAGTGCATTTCAAACATTCGGAGGATTCACGAGTGGTATTGGGGTCCACTATTCCCCATCTGCGATTGTAGATTCCAAACACCAGGAGTGCGCAGGGAACCTCGTCATTGGACAAAGGATGCTACCACAAATCTTTGTTCGCGCTGCTGACATGCGCCCAATTGAGATACAAGACTTGCTTCCTTCCGACGCTCGGTTCAAGGTGTTCTTCTTTGTTGGGAATCTGACAGAGGCGCGGGTCGCCGAGTTGAATTCACTCGCAGAGGAATTAAGCAAGCCGTCGAGCTTCCTCCAGAAATATAGCTATGATGGGAAGGTCTCGACTGTGTTCGAAATTGTCACAATCACTACGGGAAAGAAGGAGGACGTTAATTACTTGCTTGTTCCGGCATTTTTCCGTGCCCACTGGTCGAAGTGAGTACTGTACGTCTCTCCTGTCGTTGAGAGACTAATCCATGAATGTCGCAGAGTACTCCTCGATGATACCGATGTGACAGGGAACAAGGGTGGCCATGGGTATGAGAGATACGGGATTGATCCAAACCGGATTACGCTCGTAGTCGTTCGGCCGGACGGATATGTAGGGGCGATTGCTCCTTCGACAGCCATTGCACACCTAGACAACTACTTCGGTTCATTCCTACTCCCTCGTGGCCTCGATGCCTAGTCTCCTAGCGGCCGTCTACGTATCAGACCATATCGAAGGGGTATCTTGTACAATTATGTATCGGAAAGTGTAAGCATACAATACATACACAACAGCGTCCATTTGCGTCAACCTCGCCACCCCGGCAAGGCCGCCGCCTCCGCACTCCCAATAGGTACCCTCCTCGCACCACCTTTCCCGACTGGCATCTTTGCTGGCACCTTTGTCGTACCCCTGACCGCTCCTTCTGGCTTGGTCGTCGTAGAGGTACTAGATGGTTTTGTCGAGGGAGCACTCGTCGTGGGCGGCGAGCTTCTCCGAGAGGGCTTATCCCGGTTCTCCTTCTCTCCAGCACCAGTTGCCCTGGATTTGCTCGCAGCGGTGGGCACGGTGGGTTCCTCCCTCGTCTTGGCCCTCTCTTTCGATGTCCGCCTCTTCGTGTCCCCCCTTTTCACCTGCGCGACGTTCCGCTGTGTCTTCTTCTCCCTGAGTGGGCTGTCGTCGTCACCCTTTGCTGTTGGTGCGGCTGCAGTGACAGCGGGTGCAGGGCACCCCGTTGGCGTGGTGTCCGCACTGTCAGGCTTGAGCAATGCATCTGCTTCTGGGCTCTCGGGGGAGTCAGCGAGCAGGAGGATGCGACTGAGTGGGCTAGGTTTCACGGGTGAGTAGGCGTGGACCATATGAGGTGCCAAGGGTTTTGCCATAGGGAATGGGCGTCGGAGCGGAGGTGGAGTCCGAGGTGGGGCTGGGCCTGGTTTTTGCATTAGAGCAGGTGTGGGTTCGGGCTCGACGAGAGTCGGTATGGGGTTTGGAAAAGAGGGCTGTAGTGGAGGTGGTGATGGTGATGATAAAGGGTCGTCAGCGGGGTTGGAATCGCTCACAGGGAGGTGACTATGCGACGGTCCAAGCAGCGGGTCGGATGGGGGCAGTGACGTCCTGGGTGACGGGGGTGGGAGAACGAAAGACGTTGGAAGGATCGATTTCGTCAGGGCGGATGGTTTATTACTCGTTTGTTGCTTTGGTGCGGGGACTGCGATGGGGATCACCTCCGTTTCGTACGCAGGTTCAACGTTGGTGGGGGGCGGAATGGAGAAGATGGAGGAACGACGGGAGATGCGCGTTTTACGACTATTGCCCGATTTGCCTACGAGCTTCTGCTTGCGAGGAGACTTGCGGGGCGATTTGGTTACCTCAGGAAGGTGAGCAGCCAAACCAGGGGATGGAGGTACGTCGGCGGGCAATGCTTCCGGAGCAGGATCCGGTGGGTGCTCAGTAAGCATTTGTTGGACTTGCCATGATCGCCTTTCTTCCAAGAACTTGATCCTTTCACTCTAAACACGAAAATGAGACAAGGTTAGTGAAAGAAAATGAACGAGCCCAACCTCGAAAGCAGATTTCTCTTTGCTGAGCTTCACGGTTGCACGGGTGAACTTGTCGCGTTCATCCTCGAGCTCCTTCTTGATGCGATCAAGTCGGTCTCGCTCCGCATCGCATTCGGAAGTGCTCATCAAGTCGTCCATAGAGGCTTTCTGCATCCCGTGGACCGATAATTGATTGAGGAGTTCATGCATTTCGGTTGCGTGTGTCTCATGGAGCTTCTTGGCTTCATCTAAATATGACGGGTAGCATCAGCTGAAGATGTACTAATGGATGATGTCCCGACATACCAAGTTCAATCTGAAGCTTCTCGATGACAGCCTGAAGGCGTTTACCTTCTTCGAAATCTGCTTCCACGGGCCTTCCGGGAGTTTCAACGGGGGTGGCGCTCGACCTGTCCGAGAGGTGTTTCGACAGTGTGGAAATGGCATCATTTGCGGATGCAAAGAGAGAAAGAATCTTGTCGTCTGCTGCATTGATTGGGGTAAGCGGGAACAACGCATCATGATCAAAGGAAGCAGGCTATTGAGTATTAGACTATCTATAGGTTGAGGAACTATGAGAGAAACTTACCTCTTCAGACTTGATAGAAGCTAAGATACGTATTTCATGGATCATAGACTGCAAGCGATTCGCGGTCACGAGTATCAGTCGTCTAAGTCGGGTCGTCTCATCCAACAATTCCTTTCTTGAACTTTCGGCGTGCTCCAGCGCGACCTCCAGGTATCCTTTGCCCTTTCCGAGCAGCTCCATACCCGAGACCACCTCGGCGTTGGCACCTCGAATCACCATGCCAGGAGAGGCTGTGGACGATTTTGTTTGAGAATCAATAAGCTTGGTCCATTTTTCCACCATTCTTTCGATCTCCTTTTCCCTCTTCCTGAGTTCGGCCGCGTGCGTGGCACGGAGTGCCTGGAGTGAGGTTCTCGTACGCTGAAGTTCGGCGGTTGTCTGTTTATGACTTAACTCTGACGATTGCAGCGAACGGGCAGCAGTCCTAACGTGCATTGGTGAGCGGTGTCTAGCTAGCCAGCTCTGCAGTCACTCACGCAAGACGCGACTTGTACATGTTCACTTCACGTTCTGCGCTGAGTGCTTTTTCGACAGAAGAGCGATGCATGCCCATGAGTCGCTCATGGTCGTAGGATAGAGTCCGTAACTTCGTCGACAGTTCCTCTGCTCGCGACATGTCGGTCTATCACGTGTTGAACAGCAGACTCTTGATTGAGACGAGCGGACGTACCACTCGTTGACTGAGCATCGCGAGCAAACATTTCGTGACACGTTCCATGTTCTCGTTGGAGATGCCCTCGAGCGATATGCCAGGGCTCGTAGTGAATCCATGAGCGATAAGTTGTGAATTGATGTATTGGAGGCTGGAGGTCGATGAGCAAGACGTCGTGGTGGTGTCAAAGGCTGATCCGAATTCAGACACAGATACGTCGAGCGCCCAGTGGACGTTGGTCATCGGGATCGTCGTCGTCGTTGCCGTCGTTGTCGAGGTCGTCGTGTTCGTGGTCAGAGTCGGCGTTGAACGCGACAAGTCACGTGCTTGAACCAAGCCGCGTCACGTGAGTGCAAACTGCGCGTTTACGTAATATCGAAAGCCTTGTCCTCCTCGCCCGCTTCGCAGTCCGGTCTCTCCCTCCTGGCGCAGGTTTTCGCCTCTCTTCTCGTTTTCATGCCTGGAGTTACCGTTCTACACCCAACGCTTCCTGGACCAGGCTTTGGATCTTCGCACAGTGAGAAGACTCGCTTTGACCTTCCCAACAACACCAGAAACGACCATATTCCCCCGCCAGAGATGCACAATGGCTCCGTCGTTGCCAACGACGATCTCACCGTCGCTGAATTCAAAGAAAAGGTGAAGGAAGACGTCCGCAAAGCCGCAAAGGGTGTATCCCCAATTACACTCATCAAATCCGCACGCACGCAGTCTCAGCAGGCTCGAATACATGAGAACCAGGGCGACCTCAAGGCCGCTCTCGGCCCTCTTTTGAGGGCTGGTATCCTGACACACATGTTCATGAACAGCGTAGAGTTCATGGCTGAAAACAAACCCGGACGGCATGGTGTTTTGTACAAGGAGTTTATTGACTTCCAAAAGGTTGTTATCTATCTCGTCGGATTCATTTGCGGTTAATATTTGCATCATTAGACCGAAGGCAGTAACCTTACGCAACGTGTTCAAGCCATCGAGGCAAAGCTGACCGATCTGGAACAATCGGCTGCAACGTGAGCATTATCTGCGTCTGCCTTTCGACCTCACTCACGCAACCCGATCAGCGACGATAATACTGATGCTGGACCGAGCAAGCGAGTTGGAAGCTCTATAGCTGATCGTGTCAAGAAGTTAAACGACGCCGGATTGGCCGTTGATACCTCCAAGCGCGCTTCCCGAGATTTCCCTGTTGTACCCTCCTCCCCTCTTTCCATCCCACTCAGATCTCCCGAGCCGATACGCACACATAAACTCTCACCATCCCTTGTATCCGCGCTGCCCCCTCCACCACTTCCAGCCGTCATTCCGCCGTCAAACAACAGTTCGACCACATCATCGCCCCACGCTGTTGTCCCGCCCTCCAGCTTGGGTCCTCCTTCACCGACATCTTCAGTATCGTCTTCCCCACCTCATCCTCATGCCACCATCGCAGGGTTTTCACAGGCTTTCCCGTCTATAGATGAATTGGACGAATTTACATCCAAATTCCCATCTGTCCCAATTTCAGATCCTACAGGGAGTAGCAGTACTACTCACCAGTCGTCTGTCTCGCAATCGAATGGCGTCAACGGCGTTGAAACGTCTCCTCAATTTAAACAATTTCCCTCCTTATCCATCGACCCTGGACCACGGCCTTCGAGTACACCAATAACACCCACCGTGAACGCCTTCATCAGCCGCCCGGCTTCTCCAACAATCGTTTTAAAACCATCGATAAATGGCCTCGCATCCTCCCCACTCCCTTCGAAAACGTCACCCACCCCAGAAAAGCCGATAATCGCGGATTCACATACTATCCTTCCCGAACTTCTGCGTGAATACCTGGATGCACCCGGTCTCAAAACCCTTGTGGTTGACATACGGACACGAGGAGAATTCGACAACGAACATATCAAGGCGGATGCCATAGTATGCCTCGAGCCATCTGTCCTTGCACGTACAAGGTGATTGGATATTCACGGACTGGCACATTGTCCGCTAACGATAGGCTTAGTGTGACGGCCGCTACTCTTGAAGATTCCTTGTTCATTGCACCACGTGAAGAGTGGGTGCTCTTTCAGAACCGTGACAAGTTTGACCTCGTGGTTCTTTATGATGCTTCTTCAGAGACCTATGATGTCACCGGTCCGTTGTCGGCCTTTGTCCAAGCCGTCTTTGATAATGCATTCAGGAAGTTTTTGCGACATAAGCCCGTGTTACTTTTAGGGGGCCTTGAGGCGTGGAAGCAAACGTTTTCTGATGAGGTCATTCGCGGAGTTCCTGGTGGAACGCGGTCTTCACCAAATAGCATCCTTGAAAATGGCATTAGTAGTACCTCAGGTGCGATACTACCTTCCGCGTCGATCTCCGATGCATCGCGCACTCGGTCTGCGCCCGGTTCACCACACGTTAACGGGGTATTGATGGAGAAGCGACTTTTGGACTCGTCCCCGTACGTACTCATCGCTCGTTTCATATGATGTTCACGGCCAACGTTCATCGAAGATTGGGCGGGAAAACTCCCGAAGTTAACGGAACGTCTGATGGCCCTGCGTCCATAGTTCGTCGACAAGCGATATCCAGACCTCCATCCATGTCGCATTCTCATAGCCAATCGGAGAGTGTAAGCTCCATTGGTATCTTTGTTGGCACCTCTTTCACCTTTGAGCTGCAGATATCACAATCACCCCGGCCGACAATCTATCCTTTTGGCAGCGGTCCTACGAACTCAACGTCCATTACATACCCTTCGATCACCCCCGCATCACCTCCTGTAACAAGTGCATCCTCCTTCTCTCCAACTCCTTCGTCGTTCACTCCTGTGTCTCTCCCTCCTCAGGCATCCATCAATCCTTCGCCGTTGGCAAGACGGCGAAGTGAATACATGAATGGTTCCACAGGTTCTGGCTTTACCCATCGACCAGCGTCCATCGATTACCCCGATCTCCATGTTATTCGGCCACCCCCACCCGCAGCCAGCCCCGCGTCGGAGCGCCAGGATTCCAGACCCCGTCTCCTTCATTCATCCTCATACTCTATGCCGGTACCACCCATGACTAAGGCTGGTCCAAGGCCCCCGACGATTCAATCCAATTATCCGGTTGTCTATTGGCCTGATGTGGAAATCAACCGGACGGGGCTGAGGAATCTAGGCAACACATGCTACATGAATGCCACAATCCAGTGTTTGAGCGCCACCTTCCCCTTCGCAAGATTTTTCACAGGTATGGTCCGATCGTTGAACACTGAATCTAGCGAGATAACTAACCGTATTTAAGATGGACGGTGGAAGAATGCGGTGAATATGCTGAATCCATTGGGAACCAAGGGAAGCTTGGCAGGTGCATTTGCGCAGATCCTCTACGACATGGCGCATTCAGAGCTTCCCTACTTCAATCCTATTGGGTTCCGGGTAGGTTATGTTGCCAATTTCATCGGACACTCGAATCAACCCCCTTCTCCCACGTAGAAATCGATATGTGGTCATGCGGCGCAGTTTAGTGGTCCAGACCAACATGACTCGCAAGAGTTTTTGTCGTTCCTCCTGGATGGCCTTCATGAGGACCTTAATCGTGTACTCACGAAACCTAACAATGGATCGTCACCCGAACGCGAAGCTGAGCTCGAAAAGCTTCCACAACAGATCGCGAGCGAGCAGGAATGGGAGATATACAGGATGCGAAATGACAGCCTGATTGTGGATTACTTCCAAGGACAGTTTCGCAACAGGTTGGAGTGTCTGACTTGTCATCATGTCAGTGATGGTGCTCTCGACTTTCAAAGTTTTATGTATCGTGCTGACGAGTTTCACGTTTCAGACTTCAACGACTTATAACGCATTCATGTATTTGACCTTGCCGATACCCAACATCAAGAGTCCGTCAAGGGTTTCCTTGTATTCGTGTTTAGATACGTTTGTCAAGGAGGAGGTGCTCGAGAAGTCCGAGGCATGGTATGCGCGGTGTCACCTTCAAAGGAACCCATTCTGACCTGCCCTAGGCATTGTCCAAAGTGCAAAACACTACGCAGTGCCTCGAAGATCCTCTCGTTCTCGCGTCTACCCCCGGTCTTGTTGATCCACCTCAAGCGCTTCTCCGTCAAGGGACCTTTCACGGACAAGATCGAGACGGTCGTAAATTTCCCTCTCAAGAACCTTGATCTCACCAACTACATGCCTCCTCCACTGCCCCCAGACATGCGCAAGAGTGTGGATAAAACGGCGCCGACGAGCGCAGCCAACGACCCGCGCGTACAGGTCCCGCCATACAGGTATGATCTGTACGGCGTCACGAACCACTTTGGTAGTCTGAGCAATGGCCACTGTGAGCATTTTTGTTTCGTCGCTTGTCATGTGTCGTTGAGGTTTGACACATGGATTTGTCAGACACGGCATTTGTTTCGTCCCGGTCTGGATGGCTTTATTGCGATGACAGCCGGATCACCCCGGTAGATTCCAAGGAGGTCGTGGTACGTGCTCGCTTTTTCTCATTTCAGACGTCCCTCATCGTTTCACAGGGACGTCCTGCGTACGTGTTGTACTACAAACGAATCAAGCCATAGAACTTTGCCCTCCCCGCCCTCTTTGACTTGGATCGACATTCCCTCACTCCTTTACCCGCTCACACGGATATTTAAGCCTCTTCTTATTTGGAATGTACAAGACTTGTTCTCTTGTTCGTACACACTATTGTTACCATTCGGCGTCTGTATTGTGCTGCATCTCTTTATGTCTATATCGTTCTTTCCATTCTTTTCTCTTCTTTCATTTCGTCAAACTAGTTTACAAGCAAATGTACTCATGTGAACATTATCATAGGCGATACCAAGAAGGAACCGAAGCGAAAAAAAAATGGAATGGACGGAATGAACCCGGTAATGACTATGGACGGCGACGCAACACGACGCGACCCTGACTGTCTTCACTCTTGCATCGCCCGCGACGCACGCGGCGACACAAGCTCCGACCATTCCTCCATCCCCGCATCCCCGCTCGCCTTGGCCTGCAACGACCAATGGCACTTGTGACAGTGCCATCGATCAGGGTAGTACCTGCTCCGGTAAAAGCACGGCGAGTACTGCGTCGTGCAGACATCGCATTGGTGCTCCTGTTCGGTGGGGTCGTCGACCGCATCCATGCGATGCGGGTGGAGAAGGGTGTCCAGGCGGCGGGCTTTGCGGAGGAGTGCGTGGGCCTGGGAGACGGGCGCACATTTATATGTCCGGCAGTATGCCTGAAGTGCCGTCTGGAAAAAAAATTTGTGGGCGGTGAGGGCGGAAAAGGGTAACGAAAAAAAAGGGGGGAGCCAAGATGAGCGCGTCTCGAAGAGGAAAGAAAAAATGGGCCCATTTACCTCGCCTGTTTCGTCCGTCTCACACATGTCGAACAACACGCGCTTGCTGGCGTCGTGTTCTTGACAACAGACGATGGCAGCCATGTTGCCTGTCTCGCCCTTGAACGTGGTTGCAATGATATCACGGCGATGATTCCGTACCTGGATAGAGGATGAACTTGGCGGTAATGAAAAAAGAGGGGCCGACACCTACAGCTTGGATCTCGAAACCAAATCGGTGACCGTTCCTCCAAGCGCAAGAAATATGGTATTCTCGGATGCAGTCGCTGCATCGGATGACAGCACCCCCTGTCTCGCCACACAAGGTACACCGCTGAGGTCTGTGAGAATGACTCGCTGGTTTCCAAAGGAAGGTACGTACCGCCGACCAACGGTATCGAGGAATAGTACTGATCCCTTCCGCCAACCGAAGATGGGCAAC
This sequence comes from Xanthoconium stramineum, assembly GCA_038090315.1. NCBI lineage: Eukaryota > Fungi > Basidiomycota > Agaricomycetes > Boletales > Boletaceae > Xanthoconium > Xanthoconium stramineum. The sequence continues at coordinate 39,901 of JBBPMO010000116.1, forward strand.
ATCGGAAAAGGTGACCTCGGGAGAGAAAATGGCACATAGAACATGGACCCATCCTTGGCCTTCCGTAGGTTTCGCGGCACGCAAGAATGACTCTGAATCCTTCGTTGGTGTCTTGGATCTCTTGCGCGGACAGAGCACGCAATCGGTATTCTGCACACCCGAGTTAAAATATGGGAAGAAATAAACCAAAAAAAATCTATTCACCAAAGATACTTCCTGTGTTTTCTCATTGTCGCAGAGATCGCATAGCCATGATTCTACAGCGTGCTTGTCTACAGAGACTCCACATACTCCTAAACAAACATGTAAATGTTCATTATGCACCTAAACTTATGATACACATACCAGCATGTACTCGGAAATGACATTGGCTACACTTAAGGACTCGACCCATCGGACCAGTCTTCTTGCAGGCCAAACAACGTAATTGAGATGCAGCAAGTGTGACAGGTGGAGGGGTGCCATTTGTCGTTATAGATGTCTGTTAAAGACGATGAAGCAAACCAGCGGGAAAAATGACGAAAAGCCATACCCTGAGACGCTTTGCACCGGGAGCACTCAATGGCGTGCCTTCACGTTTCTCTGCGCTCTTCTTCCCTGGGGGCAAGATCTCCTCACGAAGGGGCCGAACATTCAAATCGGCGTACTTCCTCCAATTCGTCCCGCAGGTGTCACAAAGGATATTGGTGGGGAGACCCTTGGGAGCTCGCCACCAGATCTCGGATTCGCGCGTCCGACACGCGCCACAACTATTGTTTGCCTTGGTTAGTCCACGGATAATGGACCCTTCATCGTCAGACATGGGCACATTTAGGGTTTGCTGTTCTTCATCATCTTCCTTGACGATTGCCGCACGCTCGCGGGTGTATATATGCTCTTCTTTTAGTTGGGCACTAACGTAAAGCATGAAAAAAAAAACGGCACAGCAAATTTAGAAACACACTTTTTCCAGTGGCCGTAAAATCTGACGACCTCTGGCATCGTCCGCGTACCTACCTCGTCACGTACCGCTCGGAGCTCTGGACCATGAAAAAGGATACCATCCTCAAATGCAGCAATCTCCTCCGCTGTCCATTCTCTATCAGTGTATCTGACCTCCCCTTTCTTCCACTTAAAGGAGAAAGTGAGCAAGGTAAAGTTTGATTAACGCGAAGAAACGTAATCGAAGGTGTGGCAAATACCTTCTCGGAACGAGTGGGGACACTCATGTCTACGGTGGACCACCCCCTGTTCATGAGGTGTGCCTGTGAGAAGCGGCGCAGCGCCTCAGTGAGCCAATCTACGCTGTGGAGATCCTCGCTCTTCCTGGTCAGTGCAGACTTCCATTCTTCCACTTCACGGACAGGTCAATTAATGGAGGGCACCGGCAAACTAGCAAGTCACTTACGTTCTGTAACTGGGTGACAGTCAGTTGGAATTACCTAACGGCATGTTGAATATATACGCACCTTCCTCGTCTGTAAGGTCGTTGATGATACTCAGTACTTCCATGGTATCGTCTCCCCCTCTTTGTCCCTCGTTCACGTCAATTTTGGGTGGCATGTCATCGTCAGTACCCGATGACGAGACCCTAGCATTCAGAGGGGGAACGACGGCCTGGTACTTCGGCCCGACTCGGGTGGCAGCACGAGGGAAAATGAGGTCGTCGGGATCTACGATCCATATATGACGTTATCTATTAATGGTAACTTTCACACTCACCAAGCGTGTCCTCTGCAACGGTGTATTGCCTTGAATGGTTGTCAGTGAGCGGTTAGCCGAGTTCTGGACTTGAGGTACGGTCCGAAATGGTCACTTACCCAAAGTACCGGAAAGGCCACATCTTGAAGTATTTAATGTCCACGTTTTCCTCCTTTTCTGCCAGGGTGCGATCCTTCCGTGGGCGGCCACGGCCCCGAGGGGCTGGTGCGTTGGACTTGGGTTTCGTCACCGGCGTCGGGTGACGGACGTCATGGCTGTCGACTTCTTCTTCGTGGCGTTTCGAACACGGTGCACACGTCCAACCGTAACCACGTGACGGTTTTGCCTGGAGGGGTGGCTGAACGCAGCTCATGTGAAAGAACTTTTTGCATCTATCACACCCCACCGTATCGGGGCTTAATTAATGCGCGGTGTCAATAAGATCCGTGCGCGAGAGTGCCTGTACTGCCACTTACTTGGCGCACCACTGATTGCATGTGGCACAGAGACGAAGAGTGTCTGTGAGGTCGGGAACGACGTCTTTCTCGGCAACAACATATTCATATCTGGAGAGCAAGACCTGTCGTATGTGATCGGGGACTGCACAGAGAGGTGAAGCTGATTTGAAAACACGTGACTTTTTGTGATACGTACGGTTTCGGACATCTGCTGCCTGGATGATTTCGAATTCCTTCTTAATGTAGGGGTCAAATAGACGATTAAAATAAAATCTGTCCGGGCGTTTCTTCCACCCGGCGAGGTCAGTTATTTTATCCCTGTGAGTGACGAAGCATTTGGAGCGAAGTTGGTTGATGTCGCACACTTCGGAGTAAATGGCGGCTAAGAGAAGGCGGGAATCGGCAACTGGACGATCGCTGACGTCGCTAGGACGATAGTACCAGGCGAGGCGAACACGGGCATAAGTTTCCTTTCCCTTTCCCTTACCTTTGGCAGTTCCTTCCGGGGGAAGAAACTCCATGATACGTGCCACAGAGTAAGGGGTGCCATCCCGAACTGACCAAGGGGGGGAACAGTACACATGATCTGCAGCACGAAGATCCTATATATGAGAGGAGACGAAAACGACTGAGAGCTGATTTTTACCGTTGACTTTGACCTTGTCCCCACTCTTGAGGGTAATCTGCGCCGCCATAGGCGCTGTAGTGGAGATGGGGTACAAAAAATATACGGGGATGCTGAACAGGCAAAAGTCACCCTATGAAACGATGTGAGACATATTTTTTGCGTACCTGTGGGGGTATGTATAATTACGAGCAAGACAGGTCGTATGACGGAGGAGACAAGGTGGACGAGGTGTGAGGCAGAATGCCGTAGAAAATCAAACTCCGACAGAGCGCGAATATCCAAGTCTCGGCCCGGCGAGCGGAAAGTCCAACGTTTCCACACGCAAATGAGAGACGATCGACCAAAAAGCCAATGCGGGCAGGGCTGGTATTTTTTTCGGAGGAGGATTACGGGTTGGTTGTGTCGGACGAGAGGGTTCGGAGATTGTAATTACTTGATTGCTGCCGACGGGAGACATGGACCCACAATATTATTGCACGTCGATTCTCCAGGAATTGGCCAGCTAACTGCCATCTAAAACAGCGCTCAAATGTCCCCGCCCGCGCACTCTTCGTCCCGCTCCTCCAACTCACTGCCATGGAAAATGTCCTAGACGACCCGCCACTCCACCACGTGTCACTCCATCTCCCCGCCCCCATCGCACTCGCGGACCCACACCCTCAGGGCTCCTCGCGCCGCAGGAAAACAAAGGCCGCCGGGTTCGCTGGAATCAAAGTCCAGTGGACTCGCTTCGTTAAGCGAATAGGCACGGACTCTCCCTCCGACTCCTCCGCAGTCGCCGATAGTTACTTCGAGAGCAATCAGACGCGCCGGAGAACCGAGGACGACGTCGAGGGGGACGAGGTGGACGAGATCATCGTCGACAGGGATTGGACAGAGGACCTGAGAAGTTCCCTTAATCAACTTTCCGAACGCAGCCCAGGATCCTCTGATAGCCAGCCTCAGATTGGCACTAGTCTTGGCCGCGACACCACCGCAATGCTAGATGACAGCCATATCTTGTCCGCTTCCCTCTGGGCCTTTCGCTGGAAAGTATGGCCCGCCATCGTCAAATTTTTTTGCGTTCGCTTCCTCGACGACAAGAATGAGGAGAGATTTCACAAAGAACACTGGTTCATTAAGAAGGTATTCCCCTCTTTACTTCTTCTTCAGGCGGTGCCTTCAGCTGCTCCCAGTCGTTGGTACTCTGGTCCTCCCTCTTCCTCGTTGTAAACTGGCTTCTTGGCGCTTCCACCCTCGCCAATCCAATCACCATCTTCGACAAGATATGGATATGGGGTGTCAGTAAATATTCTTGTTCACTTCCATGCATGGACGCTGACTCCTGGACAGCTTACACCCGCTTTGACTTTCCCACTGTTTGTACTTGTCGTTCTCGACTTTCCTCGAGACCGTCCAATTCCATACCAAATACTCGTGGGATGTGCGACTTGGTGTTGGTCAGTGGCATCTGTTTAGATAAGCGGTCCGTATTAAGCGATATCCAGGGGCTTGTATGAGCTTATCTCCATGTTTGTACCAACTTCTCGCAAACTTAACCTTGCTTGACTCATCCTTTCTTTCAAGGTACCTGTGTGGTTTCTATAGCCCAGTTCACGTTTTTGACATAGGCACGAAGGACTTTCTTGGCATGTTCTAGTGCGACTCCCTCATTCTGCACCCTGATTAACGACCTGACTTTGACCCAACTAGTTATACCTCCGCTCTACAAACGATTGCATTATTTGGATTGATGACAAGCAGGATGACCGCACTCATCGGATCTTTGACTTTCCTTATTGTGTAAGTGGAAATCGGAAATTCGTTTCGAATAACCTTATGCGGCCTCGTGTCAGTGCATCTGTATTGATCTTACCATATCGCGCTATCTGGGTTCGGAGTGCGTGGCTTCGCCCCGTGTGCACGATGAAACTCTGATTCGTCGAGTAAGATCTCTTGAATTTTATCCTATACCACATATTTCTTTTATTTGTCCATTATATGCACGAGAACGTAAGTTGATTTAATTGTCATCCGTTTGTCCAAGATGAGACTGACAGCTTGGCTTGCAGTCCGAGAGGAGACTCTTCATTCTTCGCGAGCAACTCAAGATACAGTTCAGAGAAACTCAAAAGGCGCAAGTCAACGAACGCAAAGAAGCAGATTCGAAGCGTCGACTTACGTCGTAAATGTTCCCTTCATGCTTCTCATCGTTAGAGTACCTGATAGGTCATCGCAGCTATGTCTTTCATGATGAGTCTTACTTAGATCATGACATGTTCCCGAAGTTTATATTGTAGCTTGTACAGGTCCGTGTGCCCCTGAATACAGCGCGTGCGTATTACCGACAATAATATCCACATTCCCGCTAACCTTTGTTGTGGTAGTATTGGCGGTTCAGAACATGGAAGCGTCCGGTTTAGTAACAAAGGCCCAGGAAATTGAATTTATGGCTCTCGGGGGTAGCTTAGTAATGATGTCTAAAGGTTTGCTTTCTTGTGATCCATGAATCTTGCCTGATCCACTCTTGTAAAAGTCCTCAATGATATGCTTGACTTGTAAGTCCCACTAAGCATTTTATAAACACTTATCGACGTCTATCAGCAATCGCATGGATAGCGGACATTTTGAGATCTTATCCAAACCTTACGCATTCCACGCAGTGATGCGTACCCTTTTCATTCCATTACGTATGGCCACCAATGCACGTAATCTCGAATTGGTGACCTCCTTAGACAGGACTATTGATAAGGTAAGTTTTGTGTAGGTCAACGTCGTACCGCTATTTAGTTTCGTAGGTTGCACACTGTGCAGCTTGTGAAGCTGCAGGAGAAATCCCGAATGCCATTAGTGATGAGCAAGATGGAGTGGTCCTCGGGGACGCGATACGTCTCCGTCAAATCGTCAACAATCTCGCTAGGTGAGCAGTCGAATCTTACTCAAGGATCTCGCCTAATGGTACGACGCTAGTAACGCGTGCAAGTTCACTCCTGCAGGTGGGCGTATCACCTGTTCGACTCGACTCGTATTTCCTGTCCATCCTCACCCCGAACCAAAACATGTACCACGACCTCGGGCAGAACTGGAGGATGTCATTGACGATGTTTTGGTGGATCCTAGAGACGAGTTGGATTCAGTGTCCAATCACCCTGTCAAACGCGACCATGAAGTAGTCGACGATCCAACACCGCAGTGGAAGAGCCCATTGAAAAGGATAGTTGTGTGCATTGAGGTCAGCGACACAGGCAGTGGAATACGACCATGCGAGATTACACAAGGGAAACTGTTTAGTAAGCATCCCCGGTTCTTGAACCACCTTGGCAGCAACTTCCCACTTACTCCTTCATATAGCCGCATTCAATCAAACCGAACAGGGGCGACAACAAGGTGGGAAAGGTACAGGACTAGGCTTAGCCCTTGTACGGCAGATCGTGAAATTGAGTGGTGGACGCTTGGGAGTGCGCTCGACACTTGGGCGTGGATCGACATTTTGGGTTGAATTGCGTATGTACACCATACCTCATCTCCTTCTCGTTATCAAGACCTCATATACCCTTATTCTCTTGTTATTAATGGTATCGCGGCAACGTTTGTCATCGGAATTGCGCAATAGCGCTGGGTGTCGGTGTCAAAGTAGTCGATCTTCCAGACCCCGAGCCTGGGCTCAACGAGAGGCACTCATCCGATCTCGAGGGACCGTTGTCCATTGAGTTGCCCCAGAGCCGGTCCTCGAGACCGGCATCAGTTCCTAATGCAATGGAGTCGCTTATGGATCAGGGTATGTACGCAGCCCGTTTTCTCGCACCTCTCCACTGAACTCCTTCTCCTTCTTGTAGGTGGCATGGTGGAGTTGAAGTTACCGAACGCGAGCGATGCTTCAGAACCACACGTGCTCACGAGAACCATTGGGGAGCTTTCTTCTGGGACTCAGCTTGGCCCACCACTGCTTTCCACAGCGACTGGGACATCTAGCTTATTGAGTTATGAAGGGTCCCATTCTCGTGCAGAGAGTTCTGTGGCGGGTAGCACCCTCACTATTGTGGAAAAAAACTACAAGGGGTTTGTCCAAGAGAATCAGCGTCCATTTCCATCTTCTGACACTGAGTCCAGGGACCTGTGGCATACGACAAGCTCTCTATCGCCCGTTTCCGCGGGGCCCGCTGCCAGCTGGTTGAAATCACCCATTCAGGGAATCCCAGCACGATCATTGGGCAAGGGGCCATCTACACCATTCGAGCCACCCGTCATCGTGCTCGTTGTAGACGATGACCGATTGACGCGAACGATCATGTCGCGGACACTTTCGAGACTCGGCTGCCATGTCTCCACCGCGGAAAATGGGGAGATTGCCCTGGAGATGATCCTTGGCAGGAAGACACAAGAGCTCGATGAGGACCCTCTATCTGGATCGCCTGCTGAAGACGGCGACGCATCGGCGCGTAGCTGCTATGATGTCGTGTTCCTGGATAACCAGATGCCGATCATGTCTGGATTGGAGGTGGTGGCGAAGCTTCGGGAGATGGGCCGGCGCGACTTTGTTGTCGGCGTGACTGGTGAGGTACTTGTTACTGGAGTCTGGAGTGGTATTGAGGTAACGCAGGGAATGCACTTATCGGGGACCAGAAAGAGTACTTTGAGGCGGGCGTAGATCAGTGAGTATTACCCACGATGCTCCACGCCCGCTGACACGGCTGCAGTATCTTGACAAAGCCTGTGTTTGAGTCGAATCTTGTGCACATGTTGACGATTGCGGACGAGCGACGACGAGGGGAAGGGTATGAAGTAGATTAGAATGATATTTTGTGGTCTAGATGAGAATAAGGGGGTGTTCTTGTTGTGATCGGGTTGTGCCGAGTGCCATTCCCCTGCCGCTTGTCAGCTGCGCCTGTTGTTCCCGCTCTTGAAGAACACCACCACAACTCACAGCGCACAGACTACCGGTGCACAATGCCTGACACCGTCGACGAGCCCCTCGTCACCACCGACAACGACCGCAAACCCTCCCCACCCTCGCCGTCCCCCTCGCCCGACGAGAACGAGAGCACAGGTGCGTTTATCCGGCTGCAGCACGGCCATGCTTTATCAAACCGGTCCACCTTGACTCATCTGCCATCCGATTCCAAACTACACAATCTACCCGCACAGAACAAATACTCTCCAGGAAACGGGAACGGGAGGTCTCTCTCGAGCCTGCCACGCCAAGGACTGCCACCAGCGCTGTACGTCCTCTAGTTTCTCGCCTTGCATCCCGTGTCGCATCCCTGACGTAAACGTTTGTCCCAAACACGCTCTCCTTCTTCCCCAATTCCCATGCCAGCACGCGCTGGACGTGAAATCGCCTGCAAAAAAGGGTCGGGTGCATCTCGACACCACGCTCGAAGAGGATGCGCAGGACGTCCAGAGCCAGTCGCGCTCGCGGACGCCGTCCCACCCGCATTCGCCAGCGCTCAGCTGTTCGCCACCACACGACGTCAAGGTCGGACAGATCAGTCAAGGCGTGGAAGACATGAAGTGGCAACAGGGTTTGGAATTACAGCAAGATGTTGGACCAAACGCACAGCCGAGCATCGTGCCCTCCCTAGAGGTGGACGACACCCAGGGCGACGTTGAGCAGACGCAGGGTGTGTTTGCGTCCCAATCCACGTCGGGACCGCCGAGCTCGTTCGTTTCTGTGGAAGAGGCCACCGAAGAGGCGGAGGAGGCGGAGGATACCGCTTCGAGTCTTCCACATACCCGACGTACTTCTGAGTCGGACAGTGGTGAACCCGAGAAGGGCCTCAAACGTAAATTGGCGGATCGTGCGGCCAGTTTGGGCCCGGAGAGTGGACCGTCGACGCTTACGCCGACGGCCGAAACGGCAAAACGGCCCAGGGATGATTCGAACAAGGATGATAACCCACGTGTACCGAAGCGACCCTCACCGCCTCCCGAACAACACGAGGAGTCAGCGCTGGCGCCAGTTCCGATTCCGGAGACCCCTGCACCGAAACTCGTGCGTAGCCTGTCGTATCGCGCCATGTCGTATCCACTCAATTTGTTTTAGGGTGGATTCATGTCGTACGCTTCTGCGGCGTCCCCGTTCGCGTCTGTCAAGGGGCAAAACATCTTCTCAAGCGCTTCACCCAACAATCCAAAACCGACCGCCTCCCCATCCACAAAGAATGTTCCATTGCCTCCCGATACCACACCCAGCAATGCCCCTTTTGCATCCCCGTTTAGTCGATCGTCGTTCGCAGCATTTGGATCATCTCCAATTCCACAACCAGTCACTCCCAGCACCGCCACCAAGCGGACGGGATTCGAGGCGTTTGCCGGGTCTACTTCCCCATTTGCAGTTGCCTCTCCTTTTTCGCCTGCAAGGTCCAAATCACCATTGGGAAACAACAAGACTGGCATATTGGATCGGAGCAAATCCCCCTCGCGACGGACGATGGGCTTGAACGCTGGCGTGTTTGTGTCATATGCAGTTGGAAACGCACATGCGTTTTCGGCACCACATCCGAAGCGCGCAAGAGCAGAGTCACCGAATGGAGGTTCTTCCAGAAGCTCGTTGGAGCGCAAGGACTCGGGGCTCGGCGTATTCGGAAATGGGGAAGCAAGTGGGAGTGGGGAGGAAGAGGGTGATGCTGATAGGGAAGACAGTGATCGCGCGCCGTCATCGTTCGGCGAACGGTTGCGAGCGAGCAAAGACGGCGATGAAGAACAGAGTGAGGAAGAAAAGGAGAAACTGACGGAACAAGAAGGTGAGTTTTGATCTTCCTGATGGATCGTGCAACATGTTGATAGGCGCGGTCAGTGATTACTGGTGAAGAGGAAGAAGAGACGCTGCTTCATGCACGTGGCAAGCTCTACTCGCTCTGTCCTCAGAATCAATGGAAAGAACGAGGAACTGGTCAACTGAAGCTCAACGTTCGCCGGGCGGACGGAAGCGGAGCTCGCCTTGGTTTGCGTTCCTTGAGTGGTCGGTTCTCATTTGCTGACCCGTCGTCCCTCCTTTTAGTAATGCGAAAAGAAGCCGTTTACACCTTGTTATTAAATGTACCCCTATTCCAGGGAATGAAGTGTTTCCTGGCGCAAGACCCGCGATATATACGGTTCAGTGTTATTGAGAACAACAAAACTGTGCACTACAATCTTCGGGTACGTTGACTACGTGCTTCATCATAGCTTATCCGACTGACTGTGGCTTAGGTGTCCAACGCCAAGATTGCCCAAGAGTTGCTCGACGAGATCAACGCCCATATTCCCCAATGATGGACAGCTGCTTTGAACTATTTCACGACTTACGCCCCGTTCGCCTCATCTACTAAGATTAATGTTGCACGTATGTAAAATTACGGTCTTTTCTTGTATTAACTCAAGGAGAGACGCATGTTGACAGCGATAGAAGGTGTAGTGGATGTTAGACGGAGTCGATGTTTGGACGGTTTTCTTTCCTTTTTCTTGTTGGACTGAGATCCTTGCGCTCCACATTGCATCCATTAACTTAACGGTAAATCATACACCTTTTATTGCTAAGGAGTGACTTTCCATCGTCCTGTCAGCTGGTTCCCTCTAAGTACCAAAAGATCGCGCAGCATCTGAAGCGAATCCTTGACAACGTTGAGCTTGCTTCCAGCCACTTCGTGCCATTCGACGGGCACTTCGGCAACGGGAATCCCGAGCTGTTTGGCGAGCAAGAGCAGTTCGACATCAAATATCCATGTAGCAAGGTGCTGTGCAGGGAATATCTGTTGTGCGGCGCGCCGCGTGAAGAGCTTGAAGCCACATTGGGTATCACGGATATGTCCAACGCCGACTATGCGGAGGATGGTATGCAGTCCGTACATGAGGATATTTCGAAGGACAGAACGCTATCGACGCACACGTCATTAGCCAGCCATCCTACCACCCAAACCGAACAAGACATGTACACATACCTTGACGACCGCCGCGGTCTTGACGAGATGCGCTCGACTCCCTACCACGACCGCCGGCTCATTCTCGGGCGCCAACTTATCCATCGCCGTCCAAAGCGCCTCGAGATCCTCAAACCGACTCGCCCCGTCCGCGTCGACCATCAAGAGGCGGTGACCGCGTGCGTGGAGCATCCCATGGCGCACCGCCCCGCCTTTCCCAAGGTTTTTTTCGAGGGTGATGACGCGGATCTCGGAGGTGTGGTTTTGGGCAGCGAGCTGGAGGGCGAGGGCGGATGTGCCGTCTTTGGAGCCGTCGTCGACGATAAGGAGTTCGTACGTGCGTGTGGATTGGGGGTGTCCGTTGGCCGCAGACTTGGATGGGGACGCAGACGCGGACGCGTGGAGGTGCGCGAGGGTGCTCTTGAGCATGGAAGGGAGCCGGCCCGTTTCGTTGTAGGCAGGAATGACGACGCTCAGGTCGAGCGACCCCTCGTCGGCGAGCGAGGGCAGTGGGAGGGGTGTCGCCGGGGACTCGCGCGAGCGGTATGTCTTTTCCGAGGGCCGTGTGACGATGGGGGACGGCGAGAGGAGGACGAGGGCTAAATAAAGCTAGAAACGGATCAGACGCGGCACGTTTGAACAAGCGAGGAAGAAGAGGGTCAGACGAGAGGGGGATTCCCCCCGACCCAAAGGTGTGTCGTCTTTGCCCGCGACGCAGCGTCTCTCGGAGAAACGGCCCGAGGCTCGAAGAACAAGGATGAAGTGGGTGCTCATCATGCGAGACGTGCGAGATTTGAAAAGGGGACGGTTTGACTTACCGAGGGTACCAGAACGGCGATCGCTGCGGCGACATAGGTGAGCAGAGGTTGGTCCATTGCACGAGGACTGGAAATCTGGGAATGCCAGTAGCTAGTCTGTATTCATGCGCAACCAGAAGGGATCAAAAAGAGAGAAGTAAAGGGAGCGATGCGCGGCGGTCCTGATGGACCGTGTCAAAGCCTGTGCAATCAGCGCCACGTCCGTGAGACAAGTACATACGTTCATCTTACAAACTTCAGAGTCAACTGGACGGATTTCCACCTCTTTTGTGCTCAAAAATTCCGGCTTTAATCGTGTTAGCACCAGGTTGCGGGACACTGCCTCGAGGACGTCAGTCCGCCGACTTGCTTCTCGAATGTCCCAGCTTGTTTCCGCTTCTTTGTGTGTTTTCTGGTTTGGATAACTTCACTCGGGAAGGCCGACTGAGTTGGCAGATACCTTCCACCTTCATTTCTCATGATGCAGGAGGATATACCCATGTCACAGGCATCTACACCGACGCGCAAATCGAGGCCTGGAAAGAGGTGCATATTGTTTTTCTTCCGTCGGCGTCCATGCCAAAGGATCGTACATATTCCTCCAACTTTGGGCGTTGGGTCACACCACCGATGCCGAGTTCCCCCAGAAACAGGATCCACCCCTACCATTCGTATCTGCATCGTCTGTGCCAATGTCTGATTCGAATCCGGTACCTCGTGCCTTGACCGAAGTGGGATATTCTCCGCGCTTTTCCGCGTCTGCAGATCCTTTTTCCAACCTCTGTCTTGCCCGCGTATTCGAATCCCTCGGGATTATTGGCTCTGCATTCTGTCACTGCGCTGATAAGCTCGCTTGGCACAGTGCTAGTAACGCAGCTACGTTGTCAACGGGAATTGTCGCAAAGCAACCCCTCGCACTCGTAATGTTACATCGCATGGAAAACACCCACGAGCTCAAGTTTCTTAATGACCTCGTGGGTGTATAACACTGGGACGCGATTACAACTCTAAGCTCGCTTGACAAACCTCGTCCGATCGTTACCGGATTCGGGTTGGCCCTCCAGACAATAAATTTGAGGAGAAGGTCCAGATCATAGTGTTGTCGCCTTCAATGGTTGGTTGATTGCAGTTTCTTTCCAAGGTAGCCATTGATACATGGCACCTATGTGGCACTCTTGCTGTGAATTTCGTCCTCTTCGGTAACACGGAAGTCGCTCTGTTCCACACTCTCACCGAGCTCGTGAGCCATTTTTCTTTCCGACACAAGACTGACACGTAGAGCGACTGCACGCCATTCTCATGCATGCGCCCCAAGTCCCCCGGGCCACTGGACTTTATTGTTGACGTCTCGCACGGAAGAGCTCCAAATGTCATTCCATACATCTTCCAAAGCTCGGCGTGGAAGAACTTGCTTCTCCTTGGGTCGTTCGTACCGCGGGCTGATACTAGCAATCAGAGCGTTACCGGCTCAAATCTAGTAATAAACCAGCCATCAGTCATCTCCCTCGAGTGTTTCATATGGTTGCTTGACTCGCGTTCTAGGTCCTCGCCTTTAGTCTTGGAGGGCATCGGCCTCCGCACGCACTTGCAATCGTTCACGCTGATGGACGGGATTGTACACGCGAGTAGGCTTTCGGCAAGATCATGTATCTCATTCACAGAAGTACAATGGATCCATCATGACAGACTAGGTTCTGCTTCCTACCTCCAATATGTGGATATATATGACAAGATCTTCCGTTTAGTAGACAGGGAGGGCTTAGAGATTGCCGTCTAGTATGACGTACTACACAATGTCATATTGTCAGCAAGCTGTTCTGTTCTGTGTCCTGAATCGTCTGGGACACCCCACCATCAACGACGGCACGGATGCAGTATCCAGTGTGTTGATAAGCTACGACGCCTCTACGTTGGTTGGGTACACATCACCCCATGTCCCATCATTTATCGAACCCTCTCTGACTTAGATGTGGCAGGACAGTCAATGTAAGTTTGATCATGGGAATTTCGCCAAGTTCATCTCGAGGATTCACATAGTAATTCCAGAGCATACCCGTGGCCAAGCGACCTTTTTGAGCTTCCAACGAGGCCTCGTCATTTGTCGAAGCTGACCCACCGACGTGACGTCTCCATGTCTTGTAATGTCCGGCGAAGCTTATCCGACTCAACAAAATGACATTGTATGACTTAGACAGCACTCAACGGGGCTTATAATCTGGACCCCTGTGCTCAGTGTACAGTAAGTGTAAGTAGACCCAAATAGGAGCTCACTATCTGATCAGTAACATTTGCGTGATTCAACATTCGTTCAACCATACCCATCCCTTCCGGAAACGACATCATACGCACATCCTCCCTTTCCAAACATCTTGCGAAGATCGTCTGCAAGCAGTTTCGGCTTCTCGTATGCCGGAAAGTGTCCTCCACTATCATGATCAAACTCTACTGCCATGCAGTAGCATCGTCGGACCCAACTATCAAAACAAGTGGTTAACTCGATAGACTTAGGTAAGAACGACAAAGACTTACACCTTTGGAACAACAACCAGATCCTTGGGAAAGGACGAAACGCCCATCGGGATATTCGGCAATCGGTGGAGCGGAAACTTAAACACCGATGTACCGCCCATGACTTCGAAGTAGATCCTCAACGAGGCGGTGGGACCGGCACGCGAGAACCAGTACACGGAGACCCATGTCAAGACTGTGTATGGTTAGGTTGTCACGCATCACCCTGACGTATTACTAGCACTCACTCTCGTCGTCTTCCCAGGGATAGCTGTCCGTCCAATTATGCATTTTCTCGTAAATCCAGGCGAGCAGGCCAACGGGACTGTCCGCGAGTGAATAACCGAGCGTCTGGGGCTGCGTGCCTTGTTCCGCAGAGTAACCCCTACCGCGAGTTTGGAACCATTTTGTGCGCTCGAGTCCTTCCTTTTCTTTTTCAGTCCAGGGCGTCAACAGGAAAGCGATGAATGACAGCGGCTCTTTGAAGGGAGAAGGGGGTTTGCCACTGAAAGAAACTATACGTGTATTGCGTACGGTAGGGAAGTGAACAAGGCTTACAACGCAAAGTTGGTGTGTAATGCTTTGTGGTGCTTTACGCCGTATTCCAAGGCCATAGTGTACGTGACCTCAGACAAGAGCTGAACATGTCGTAGTGGAACTCATCTGCCAGAAAACGTACCAAAACTCCCCAATCACCGCCTTGTGTGACTAGCACAAGGCATCAGTCTACTTACAGGGAGAACGTCGGGGGTGCAACCTCACCATACTCGTCGTATCCCAACGCCAGCATTAACTTGTGTGCAACCTACGAAGGAGTATGAGACATTGAAATGTGAAATACCTCACGCGCGTGTGAAGACAAGGACATACCTCTGCATATTGTTTACTCACAAAGCCCTGCTTCCGGGGTGCTTCCGAAAACCCATACCCCGGTAGACTCAACGCCACGACGTGAAAGCTCGGGTGTTCCGGAGACGCTTCAGTCAACACCGGAAGCAGCTTTCGGACCTCGTAAAAGCTCCCCGGCCCTAGTAGTACAACACCCTGTGAACCAATCCCATCCACCGCAAAACGAAACGAACGACGCACATCCATGGCAGTATAACAGCGGAATCGCGTTCGCGACGGTGCTCTTCTGGTGCACGTAATGTATATTCAGCGTCCCGAACCCGTCGACGTCGATGTCTCGCGCGAACATGGGCAACGCGTCGTTGAGCGCCTTCTCATGCGTGCGCCAGTCGTACCCGTTCTTCCACCGTTCGACGAGTCGCTTGATGTCGGTGAGGGGGACGCCGTATTTCCATCCTGCATCTTCGAGCTCGTCGGGAAAAGTGGCGAGTTCGAGTTTCTTATGGAGGAGATCG